>SKCR01030743.1:0-106675 GCA_019454045.1 Zanthoxylum bungeanum
CAAGTCAATCTTAAGAGCACATCTCGGGGAACCACCAGACCGATGATAATTCCGAACCAATTCCCGACACAAAAGAATATTGTCGCTGATACGCCTACCCGCAATAAAATAAAAGTAGATTGATTATGACTAATCACTGAAGGAAGGATAACATTGATCCTATTCGCAATAAGCTTAGCAATACACTTGTAAATAGTGTTGCAACAATAAATAGGCCGATAATCCTTAACCTGGGAAGGTTGGGGAATCTTAGGAATCATAGCAATAGAAGTAGCATTAACCTGCCTCAAGAGACGCCCAGAGGAAAAGAAAGAGTGAATGAAAGCACAAAGGACATCATCCCCCACAACACTCCAAGACTTCTTAAAGAAACCCGAATTAAAACCATCTGGGCCTGGAGCTTTATTGTCCTTCAACGCGAACAAGACATCCTTAATCTCCTCATCAGAAACCTCCCGGGCAAGAGACTCACTCTGCTCAGTTGTCACATGCATAGTAATTGCAGATCTCAGGGCAACCCTATCGATATCCTGCTGACTATGCTGGGGGCCCAAAAGGGTCTCAAAAAAAGATACAATCTTATCTCTAACCAAAACATCATCCTCCACACGGGTCTCATCCTCCTTAGTGATAGAAGTAATCTTGCTACGGCCGTGAAAACTCTTCATAGCAGTAAAGAAGAATTTAGTATTCTGATCCCCGAGATTTAGCCAATGAACACGAGATTTCTGTCTATTGAAGCCTTCCTCAGCACGACACATGTCACCATACCGTAACGAAAGAGGTAACAGAGCGGGGTCACTGGGGCACTCCTGTAAAGCAAACTACACTCTATCCAACTCCCTCATAATCTCCAAAACCTTACTCGGAATCTGAGAGAAATGCTCGACATTAAATTTCTTCAAGGCCATCTTAACACTCTTCAGCTTACAACATAAACGGAACATCAGAGTACCATGAATATCAATGTCCCAAGCCCTAGCCACAACTGAGAGAAAATCAGGATGATCCACCTAAAAATCAAAGAATTTGAAGGGAATTGTCCTCTTAGGGAGCTCTGCAAGTTTAACCACCATAGGAGAATGATCTGAAATCCGAGGGGGAAGAAAGCGGGCAGCAGAACTCGGGAGAGACACTCCCAAGACGAATTAGCGAGAACACGGTCCAACTTACGCCAAATAGGGGACTAAATCTGCATTGAACCAAGTAAACTGACAACCAGAGAACTGAAGATCATCCAAACCAGCCTGACCCAAACAGTAGCCCAAATCATCTTTCCAAGCCGGCCATGCCAGAGAGACACCACATTGCTCAAACGGAAAGGCGAATAGAATAACATGAAGTCTCCCAAAAAAGCCACGGAGAGTCATAAAAAACAATACCACTAGAAACCAAGTCGGCCTAAAGCTCCGACGCTTCTCGTAGTCACACTCACATAAACCACCGAAACTACACAAGTCCACAACCCAGAAATATGAGACACACTACAATGAATAACTTGAGATGAAGAGCGAATAATGCTAACATCACTGTCACTAGGGTTCCAACACACCCAAATACGGCCATACGAAAAAAATCAAAGTGGCAAAAAAACTTCCAAGAAGGATTAAGCGCACGAGAGACATTCACAAAATTAACCTCCTTTACCTGGTTTCACTAAACCACACAAAGAAAGCTTCTCATCATGAAGAAACCTCCTAACTTCAGCTTTTTTAATTGGGTCATTGAGACCCCAAATGTTCAAACAACCAAAAATCATTAAAACAGAGAATAGTAGAGCCAAACCCAAACAAATTAGTGTCGTCGACCCCCTCTCGGGGACTGCCGTTTCTGACTCCTCTTTCCACTAGAACCCTTTCTAGATTTGTTACCATAAACCAATTTCCTGATCTCCTGAGAATCAATGACCTTATTAGCCAAAATGTTATCATTGGGCGTGGGCGAATCATAAGTTCCATAAGGCGGAGACTCAGCTAAAACAGACTTAGGAAGATCCTCGACAATAAGAGAAGAAGCACGGGAACATTCACCTTCCTCCTTACCCTCTGCCTCCGTAATAACTGCCTCAGACGAAACCACAGACATAGGAGGAGTTACCAGAGCCGATTCCAACCTATTGGAATAGCACTCACCCAAAACAAGAACATTGTTAGTGGGAACATCCTGAATCACATCACCGCTCGAGCTAACAGGAGTGGTCACAGTCGCTCCCTTGCCTTTCTTCTTCTTAGATATCGGAATCCAGGCACCCTCCTTTACCTCAGTAGTGTCAGCCGTAACAACTTTATCCATAGAAGGAATAGAAGGCTTGGGAATCCAGGACTGAGAGGGTTTGCTAACCTCCTTACTAGGAGCCTTTTTAGGGTAGGAATTCACCGAATGGCCAAAAACCTCACAAGTAGTACATTTCACAGGAACCCATTCAAACTCAACCTTAATAGGTACCCTAGTACCGTCAGGATATTGGAAAATAATCTCCTCGATAATGGGGTTTTGGGCATCAATCTCAACACAAACTCGAGCGAAACTGAGTTGTTTCCTAGAAAGGGTAATATTGTCAGCATTGAGAGGTCCCCAACTGCACTAGCCACACAACTAATCCCTTTAGTCATCAATAAGTCAAAAGGTAAATGACAATTAAGCTTAATTACTCCTAATAAGCTTATTAATTAATCTAACATGCAAACACCTCAACAAGTTTCCAATCACTATAATTTAAATAATTAAAGATTAGAGAAAATTCTAAACCACACAAGTTGAAGTATAGAATTAAAGAAATAATTTCTTAATTGAAGAAAAATGGAAATGACACAAAACTACAAGTTTCAAGTTATTCCTTTTGATTCTTCACATTTTTTCTCTCAATCTTTTCTTAGTAAATTTGTTGGTAACTTTATGTTGTGATTCAAAAATGAAACAAAAAAACATTTGTGTTTTTTTGGGGGATTGTCCTGAATCACCAAGGCAAAAATAATAAGTCTTTAACTTGTTTCATTTCTATTGAACACGTTTCACCAAATAATGAGATAACATTTATCTTAAATAAAGTAAAACTACAAGTGTTTCCAATGAGATCATGCCATTTCCTAAAACAAATCATGTAAAAGATATTTACTTATTTAATTAATTTAATTACTTAACATTTAAATAATTAAATAATTAAATACAAATATCCTAATATATGTATTATATTTACATTAAATATTCAAATACATATATAAATGATATAAGTCAAATATCACAATTTGATATTTAATTAATGTGTATTTAATAAAATCAAGTATTAAATACAAATACACATTAATTCGGAAATGACCGTTAGGTCCCGATTGCATGTATTTTTTGTTTAACCGTTTTAAACGAGTTATTAATAATCAGTATTATTTATAACAGTTGCCCTAGTACTCTACGAGTATATTTCATTAGTGAGACTCTCTAGATTCAGGCATATCCGTCACGAAATCAAAATTCGTGTCCATAATTCACCACACCCGTAAATTATGATGAACACGGATAAACTCTCTAAATCATACAGGTTGAGGTCACTGCATACGTATAATCCCTCTGTCACAGGTATCCGAATTAATCCAAAGATATAGATACAAACGTCAAATCTCTATAGATGTAATCACGTCGACGTTTCTATTAGCAATCTCTCAAAAAACACTTAGAACTAATTTCTACAGTACACCATGGGCCCATGGATTTAACAGATTGCTAATTCCATATTGAATACCTATGCTCTGTATACAAAGTTGACAGATCTTATCTTGATACACACATGATATCATGAGCATCAGTCAACACCCAATGAACAGGCGAAGGTCTGATCTAAATAGATTGGTGACATGAATGCCATCTAAGTGTGGAGGATAACTCAGATATCCACAGTGGTATCTCAAGTCAAAGAATCACTATGCTCACTCAACCCGAGAAGATTCTTATTGACGTTGATGTACCATCCATTAAGAATCTTCGGTAAGTCGTTCAGTATTTATCCGCTATAAACACCTACACGTCTATATGAGTCTGCAAGACTCATGGTTCACTGAGAAACCATTGGAATCCAAGATTACAATTAGGACATGTACCAGTATCAACGGGTTTACTTTACTGACCAAGTAGTGTAAACATTGACCGGTAACATTCTAAGAATAACAACGTCATGATACAACTCAATGTCAGTAGCGACGCTTTTGCAACGATATCATAACTAATCATTCTAAGGTCGGTTACGTCTTTACCATATTAAAGAAGAAGTTATATAAAAGAAACTGTTCATTTTATTTATAATAAAATGTTACATAAGTATTTACAAGGAAATGCATAATATAATTGGCGCTCAGAGCACCAACCCTAAAAAATCTCATACTTGCTCTAGTGCCAATATCGATTGTGTCTAATACCCATCGACTCCACATGTTTATCAAATAACTTCGGAGGTATGGCCCTCGTAAGCGGGTCTGCTACATTATCTTCACTCGATACCTTGCACACGATAATGTCCCCTCGCGACATAATCTCTCGAATGATGTGGTACTTTTGTTCCACATGCTTCGACTTCTGATGCACTCATGGTTATTTTGCTTGCGCAATGGCTCTCGTATCATCAAAGCATAACGGAATCGGATTCTCGATACTTGGGACTACTCCAAATTCTATGATAGAGTTCCTAACCCAAACAACTTCCTTTGCAGCTTCAGAAGCTGCAATATATTCTGCCACTGTGGTGGAATCAGCTGTCGACCCCCTGTTTGGAACTCTTCCAACAAACTGCACCTCTATTAAGGGTAAACAAGAATCCTGATGCAGACTTTCTATCATCAGGATCCGATTGGAAATCATAATCTGTATGGCCATTAACTTGCAGTTCGTTGCCTCCATAGATAATAAACTTATCCTTAGTACCTTTAAGATACATGATAATATGTTTAATGGCCATCAAATGGTCATTTCCTGGGTTGGACTGATATCTGCTCGTCACACTAACTGCGAAGCTGATATCAGGCCTAGTATATAACATGGCATACATGATGCTGCCCATACACAAAGCATAAGGTTGATTAGACATTCTAATCTTCTCATCTTCTGTTTGCGGACACATATTCTTCGAAAGATGGAAGCCATGTCTGAACGGAATGTTTGCTGTCTTACAGTTACCAAATTATACCGTTCTAAGATCTTATCTATGTACGTTGATTGGGATAACCTAATAAGCTTCCTTTCTCTATCTCTATATAGTTTTATGCCTAAGACATAAGAAGCTTCACCCAGGTCCTTCATGGAGAAATTCTTACAGAGGTAAGCTTTGACGCCTTGCATCATCCCGATATCATTCCCAATGATAAGGATGTCATCAACATAGAGAATTAAAAATACCACCATACTCCAACTGGCCTTCTGATACACACAGGATTCTTCCGAATTCTTGAGAAAATCAGACAATTTGATTATCTCGTCGAATCGAAGATTCCAACTTCGTGAAGCCTGTTTAAGTCCATAAATGGACTTCTTCAGCTTGCATACCATGCCCGAGTTCTCGCAGGAAGAAAAACCCTCCGGCTATTCCATATAGATTTATTCATCAAGAAATCCATTTAGAAAAGCCGTTTTGACATCCATTTGCCAAATCTCGTAATCATGATATGCGGAAATTGATAATAAAATCCTGATGGACTTTAGCATTGCCACTGGAGAAAAAGTTTCATCGTAGTCGACATCAGGTCACTGCGAGTAACCTTTAGCTACCACTCGGGCCTGAAAGGTTTCAACCTTTCCATAGGGCCCGCGCTTCCTCTTGTAAATCCATTTACAACCGATAGGAACAATTCCTTCGGGAAGCGGAACCAAGTTCCAAACTTGATTCTCATGCATTGAGTCCATCTCGGATTTCATGGCGTCTTGCCACTTCACGGAGTCGATGTCCAATATCGATTCTCTATAGGTAAAAAGGTCAGTCTCTTCAACTAAGAGAACATCGAGACTCTTTTCTTGTATCAAATTCAAGCGTTTAGGAGGTCTAGATACCCTTTGTGACCTACAGAGTGTGTGTTGAATGTTCTCCATCTTCTTGAACTACAGGTTCCTCCATTAGTTCGTTGGTTCCAGGTTGTACTTCATCAAGTTCAACCTGTCTATGATCACCACCTTCAGCCAAAAATTCTATTTCTAGAAATTTTGCAAAGCGAGCTATGAACACATTTCGATGCTCGATATCATAGAACAAATATCCTTTCATAATTGGGATATCCAACAAACCTAAATTTCTGCCCTCGAGGCAAAAGCTTATCTTGCTGAGCCATCCTAACGTATGGAGGACACCCCCAAATCTTAATATAAATAAGATTCGATTTCCTATCGGTCCATATCTCATACGGAATCGTAGGAACAACCTTGGAAGGAATCTTGTTCAAAAGATGTGCGGCAGTTAAAAGAGAATAACCCCATAAGTGATAGGGTAAATCTGTATAACTCAACATCGATCAGACCATATCCAATAAAGTATGATTTCTCCTCTAACACTCCATTGTGCTGCGGAGTACTGGAGGAATATATTGAGCGAGAATCCCATTCTCTTTTAATAATCAGTAAACTCTCCACTCATATATTCACCGCCTCGATAAGATCGAAGGCATTTAATATATTGACCAGTTTGTTTTTCAACTTAATTTCAGAATTCTTTGAACTTTTCAAAGGTTTTCGATTTATGTCTCATCAAATAGACATAACCGTACCGTGACAGATCATCGGTAAAGGTGACGAAAGTAAAAAAACCACTGTGAGCAGTTTTACTTAAAGGACCACATACATCAGAATGTACGAGTTCCAATAAGTCAGTGGCTCGGTGTCCAACACCCAAAAATTGGGTTTTGGTCATTTTACCCCGAATACAAGATTCACAAGTTGGATAAGGTTCAATGATGAGATCATATATCAAACCATTCTTAACCCATTGGGTTAGGCATTTCACGCCTATATGACCTAACCGCATATGCCAAAGTTCAGTATTATTTATATCAGATTCTTTACGTTTATTTATTTCAGTATTAAAGATATCTTGTGAGGTACGTAATATGTAATGACCATGCTCGTTTGGACAACAAAGGATCTGAATTTTATAACTATCATATAAATACAAAGAACGATTCTTAATATTTACATTACAACCTTCAATATCTAATACAAAAGGGACATAATATTCGCCACATATCCAGGCATAAAATATCAGTCATTTAACAAAAGTCTCCAACCGGGTAAGAGAATCTCGCATATGCCCACTGCAACTGCATCCAGAGAGTCGCCACTCCCGAAATCGCAACTGTATCTCCCCAGATTTTAGTCGTCTACTTCCCGTCAGCACCTGCAACGTATTACAAATGTGAATAGGACAAGCAAAATTCAAAATCCAATTTGATGTCAGCTTCACAAGCTAATGAGATATCGATAATAGGAAAAATAAAAGTACCTGATGTCGATGCTCTTTCATTCCTTAGTTGTGAAAGATAATCTGGGCAGTTGTGTTTCTAGTGCCTGACTTTCTAGCAGTGGTGGCACTTGTCTTCATAAGCTTTCTTGGGCTTCGCCGTCTTACCCTGCGGAGGAATATTAAAACCCTTCTTTTTCATTCCTTTTTTCTTCTTCCTATTCGCCTTGGATTGGGAAGAAGCGGAAAGTGAAGTTTCGGAAGGCGAGTCGGAACTCTCTTCCTTAAATATTCCTCTGCTGTGAGAAGCATCCTATGTAACTCACGGTAAGAACAGTGAATCCCATTCATGTTGAAGTACATGACGATCTGGCGATATGAAGCTGAGAGTGAACTGATAATGTCACTACGACCAAGAGTTTCATTGAGAGGGAAATCATGTCACCTCAACTGCTCGATCAAATCGATCAAGTGAAGCACATGCGGGCTCACAGCCTGCCCCTCATCAAGTTTAGAATGGAACAGTTCCATCGAAACTCTATGAACCACGACTTGTTCCTGGCTCATGAACGATTCACGAAGTTATGTCATTATGCTATATGCATCATGCATCTCAAAATAAGTCTTCTTAAGATCAGAAGAAAGAGAACTCAGGATGAATGATTTAACCTTAAATCATCATCCTTCCATCGATGGAAAGTCTCATGTTCCTCAGGAGATGCATCTGGTGATATAGCAAGCGGTAATGGACCTTCCAAAATATAACCCAGCTTCTCGGAATTGAGGATAATCCTCAAGTCCATATCATAATCCGCAAAGTTTTCTGCGCCTTTTAGCTTGTTCGTATCAAGTATACGAGCAAAAGGATTGGTTGGGGGTGCCGCCATCGCAAATCTATCAAATAGACAGCGAATCAACGGTAAGCAAATAAGAAAATAAAAAGATAATAACAGTTTCAAATTATATCATAAAGCATTAACTAGATCATGGATTTTTAATCTAAAAATGCCCCTCCCACTATTTCATGCAATACTGTAATCCCCAAACAGAATACAAAACATGCGATAATCAAATCATAACATAATAGTGAAAGGTGGACACCATGAATATATTTCAGCTCACAGCTTTGGTACGTTCTCACCTACGTATATTCATTTAGGTAGACAACTCATTGTCGATCACTCAATAGTGACTCCTGGATTTTTGGTCCTGGTCGTTTCTCGTTGTGACAGCTTTGACACGTTCACAATGAGGCGTACCAAGGTTAAACTTGTCAATGATGAATTCAAGATACTTACGAAACTCTGACAGCTTTGGCGCATTTAGGATTCCGCTTTCGCTTGAATTCACATAATATCAAATATATCCGGTACAAATAAATTTCTACCGGCCATATCCTCACAGCTTTGGCACGTTCTCGGATATAGTCGCAGAAAATTTATCGATAAGCGGTATTGACAAGATGGACCGATTAATATGCATAAAATACATATTAAATTAGAAACCTTATTTAAATAGGGATTTTCCGCTAAATATGCTTTTAATTTAATTAATCAAATTAAATAAACACATGCATGCATTAAAATCAAGATTAAAGTCAACATTGAATTTTAAAGGCATATTCATATATCGGGGGTTCCAGAATCAGACTCGTTTTGACAAGAAACCCACTTGGATTCGAAATCCAAGCAAACCCCAAGCAACGGACAGACACCCAAGAACCGTGAATTTGATTTTGTAGGAAGAAAACCCTTCCAAGGCTACAAAGAAGACCCACAAAGAACTTGCCCTTGAGAACCTTTAAGATGAATCCTTGTAGTGTTTTGCTAGCAATGGAGACGCCACTAAGTTTGCCAAACTTAGATAAGTCGATTCAAACTTGAAAAGGGGAATCCCTCCCTTACAAGAATTCGGCCATAGCCAAAGCTTTGAGCTTTTGAGTTTTACAAATTTCGTTGATTGTTCTCAAAATGAAAAAGAAAGAAAGCTTAAATAGTGTTACAAAGAGAAACCCTAAAGGCATAAAGACAACAATGCCCCTAAAGGCTAAATTACAAAAATACCAAAGTCTTCAAAGGCCTGTGAAGCTTCATTCAAAACTGATTTGGGCCAAGTGAAGTGGCTTTGGGCCCTCTCTATTGAAGCCCACATGCGTCTCTATTTGTTTGTTGCAATCGGCCAAAAAACTCTGAACTAATCACGCCATTGCTTCTCTGAGTCTTTTGGTCATCTGCCTCATAATTGGCCTTTCTGGTACTTGTAATGGGTCTTTTGATTTGTTGTCGGCCTGGATTATGTCACGTTCTGATACCATTTTTGTTGGGGTTTTATAAGGACTTACGGGTTTGCACAGCGGAGCGTGGAAAACGAATTTTTCCAATTTCAAAATTTTTCTTGGAACAATTAAATAAACTAATTTTTTTAATTAACCAATACTTAAAATTTGGAATTTTAACCTAAGAAATCATATTTCTTTTAATTCCCAAATTAACCCAAACTTTTACAAATTATTTATTTTGGTGCTTAATTATGTCAATTACATATTTAATTGATTCCAAATCAATCCCAAAATTTTTTTTACAATTTTGGAACATAAACCAGAAACTTTCCAGAATTTCTGAAAATGCCCAGAATTTTCCAGAATTTACGAAAACAGCCCAGAATTTTAAATAATTTCAATTTTACCCAATTTGTTCAAAACACATCAAGATCAAATCCAATCAATCCCAAATTTGACATACATCAAATATATATCAAATTACATCATATATATATGAAAAGCCCAAAATTTGAATGGGTTAAGAACCTTAATTTCACAAATTACTCAAATTGGATAATTTACATTAAATTGACAAAATTCAACACTTTAATCTTCCAATTACCACACCAATCAAGTCTCACCATCATGAAATTAATCAAGAACAATTCTAGGCTAATTATGAATGGCTAATTAACACTAGAATGGTAACTTAAATTTTCAATTAATCAATTAAGCTTAATTACTCATAATAAACTTATTAATTAATCTAACATGCAAAACACCTCCAACAAGTTTCCAATCAGTATAATTTACATAATTAAAGATTAGAGAAAATTCTAAACTACACAATTGAAGTATAGAATTAAAGAAACAATTTCTTAATTGAAGAAAAATGGAAATGACTTATAAAACTCCAAGTTTCAAGCCATTCCTTTTAATTCTTCACCTTTTTTCTCTCAATCTTTTCTTAGTAAATTTTTGATAACTTTGTGTTGTGATTCAAAAATGAAACAAAAAAACATTTATGTGTTTTTTGGGTGATTGTCCTGAATCACCAAGGGAAAAATAATAAGCCTTTAACTTGTTTCATTTATATTGGAACAAGTTTTTTTTTTTTTTGGATAAAGTAAGTAAGTATTATAACCAAAAGAAACTATACAAAGAGCAAAGGGGCATACCCCAGGCAACTAGAGAGGACAAGCCCTCCTAGAAGAAAAGCCGAAAGGCTACAAGCAAAAGATCAACAGAAGATGTCCACGGGCAAGTGCCAGGAAAGGTGAAGCCATTTATTGTCATAAGATGGTTTCACCTTACGTAAAAAGCTAGCACGATTCCGAACATCAAAAACAATATCATAAAGAAGAGCAGAAACAGGCCGAAAAGGCATATCATGAGTGCGAGCATTCCTCTCCCTCCAAATATGGTAGACTGACGCTGCAAAAGACAGACGAACCAGAAGGTGACGTAAAGAGGCATCGGTGAACTGACATAACCACTCAACAGTCTGACGCCAATCCTGGCGTCTCCAATCTAACCCACACATAGCCATCACAGACGACCAGACCCTCGAAGAGAAGAGGCACTGGAAGAAAAGATGATCAATTTCCTCACTTGAACAACCACAGAGAATACAACGCGAGCAAGCAGAGATACCAAACCTCATCAAACTATCCTGGGTACAAAGGCCTCCCTGAATAGACATCCAAAGTAAAAAGGAATGGCGGGGAATAGCCTTCCGGAACCAAACAACTAGAGACCAATGCAGCAAGGTTCCCCTAGTCCGCATGGCATTCCAGGCAATATCCACAGAAAATCTCCCACTCCTATCATCCTCCCAAACCAGCACATCCTCCATCAAACTAGAAGGAGACGGAAGATGGGACTGAGCCAAATCAACAAGGGTAGCAGACTTAGAAGGGGGCCAACGCCAAGCAAAATCAGAGATAATGGAAGCAACTGTGGCAATCCTATCCAAGCCAGAGTCATAAATCACTCTCTCACCCAACGTGTCCACAATTGGGCCCAGAGGATGCCAATAATCAAACCACAATAAAGTCTTCTCACCATTCCCAATCCTAACTCTCATCCGCCGCCGGGACCAAGAACGAAGCTCCAAGATCTTAAGCCAACTCCAAGAGCAATCTGTAGGACAATGGACGTCCCAAAAACTTCTCCCCATCAACAAATAAGAGTGAACCCAATTCAACCAAGATGAAACCTGGCCAGAACAAAGAAACCAAATGTGCTTAACAATAGCCGCTCTATTCCAAGTATCCAAACTCTTAATCCCCAGCCCCCCTCCTTTAGAGGTAAACAAACTCTACTCCAAGCCACTCTCGCCCCAGAAGAGGTGAGCGCACTACCCTTCCAAAGGAAAGAACGCAGAATCGTCTCCACCTTTCTAATAACAGACTTAGGAAGAATAAATAAGGAAGACCAATAAACTGGAATGGAGAACAAAACAGACTTAATAAGCTGAAGCCGACCTGCATAAGAGAGAAACTTACTACTCCAACTCTTAGCACGCATAACAATACGATCCACAAGAGAAGCACAATCTGAGGCCCGAAGTTTAGTAGAGATCAAAGGGACTCCTAAATACCACATTGGAAGAATCCCTACTTGGAACCCCAAAACATGACGCAGTTGGCCCTGAAGGGTAGAAGAGATACTAGAAGAGAACAAATGACTTTTAGCTGGATTCGGGATTAAACCTGATAAACCACTGAACTGCCCGAGACAATCCTTGATCAAGGAAACCGAGGATGCATCTGCTTTACAAAAAATCATAAGGTCATCCGCAAAGCAGAGATGAGTAAGACGGTCCTTAGAACACCGCCAGTGGAACTTGAAACCCGGATTAAGAGCCATATTACGAAGAAGACCTGACAGAACTTCCATAGCCAAAACAAAGAGATAAGGAGACATAGGATCACCTGACGCAACCCACGACCCCCAGAGAAAAAACCATGCAACTCTCCATTAATAGACAAAGAAAACCTAGTAGAAGTCATACACTCCTGAATCCAACCCACCATCCTCTCTAGAATACCAACAGTCCGCAAAACCCCAACCAAGAAATCCCAACGAACAGAGTCATAGCTTTCATCAAGTCAATCTTAAGAGCACATCTCGGGGAACTGCCAGTCCGGTGATAATTCCGAACCAATTCCTGACATAAAAGAATATTGTCGCTGATACGTCTTCCCACAACAAAAGCAGATTGATTATGACTGATCACAGATGGAAGGATAACCTTGATCCTATTCGCAATAAGCTTAGCAATACACTTGTAAATAGTATTGCAACAAGAAATAGGCCTATAATCCTTAACCTGGGAAGGGTTAGGAATCTTAGGAATCAGAGCAATAGAAGTAGCATTAACTGTTGAATTTTTCTAAGGTCCCAAGATCAAATCAAGACATGAAAACATGCGTGAATACACCAACGAAGAAAGCGGAATACTTACATTGATCGGTTATGTCGATTTGAAGACGAATCAAGCCCAAAAACGCACTGCCTTTGTAAGCCCACTGCAGCAGTCCATGCTCACTGTCTTGGCAGTTTCGGGTCTCAAAACGAAGCTCCAAACTCAGTCGGATGAATCCCGCCTCATGGGTGAACCTCCCTACCACCTTCGCAAGACTCGTAGTGTGCTAGCACTTGCGGTTTTCACCATGAAAACCCAACCCTTGCTTCCCTTTTGTGTCACGTTTTTCTGGTTCAAAACCAGTCCCCATTTCAAGCTTTGGGCGTGAGAAGAGGAGAAAAAATGAGAGAGATGATCTTGTATTAAGTTAAAATGATTTACCAAAAATCAATTTATATTTATGCCATAATTTTCATTAAATTAATAATAAAATTATGACACATAACATGCAATGGCTTAGAGTGTCAAACACTCAAACTCCATGCAATGACATTGAGTGCAATGTACACAATCTACATGCAAAGCATTAGAATGACATGTGTCATGTGGGCCCCACACGTTTTCAAATGAAAGTGGGCCCACGTGCACTCACGCGTTCGGGTTCGATATTTCCGAAATACCGAGCTTACGTCGCGACGTTAATTCAATCGAATTTAAATAAATAATTGCGCCTGGCGAAATTATTATTTACGTCGCTAACGAATTAATTCTAAATTAACTCGTTTGCCCGAATTAAAATCTGATTTTAATTCCGCGTCGAAATCTAATTTCGTCTAATATATCGAATATATTAATACATCGATTAATTCCGAATTAATCGTTCTCTCTCTTTAGACGACATTTTATCCCGGATAAAATATCTCCGTTATTAATCCTAGATTAATTTTCTCTCTCTTCTATATAATCCCAGATTATTCAAGAGTGCGAGTTGTGCGTCATCGGTGGATTATCGGGAAGCGACCCATGAGATCCCCGGATAATCTGGCAGTAAATACGGTCGTCGGAGTATCCGAATCACGTACGTACCAAGTACTACGTTCTACCGATTTACGAGACAAGGTCGACTCCTAGCAAAGCACCAAGTCTACCCAATTCTCCGGACATATCCATTTAAGAATATTAAGATCTGTATCAAGCGTAGTATACTAATGTATTGTGCATATCGGCCCAGTATCGGATAATCACGTGCTAGGGCTGGGGCTGGATAAGTGTCTGCCCCGTCCGAAACACATATCGGATGTCTGGTAACTAGTCTCTATAATCGGATATTCATGACCTGGTCATAATATCACGATTGGATGCGCATCTCTTAAGAGCACTAATACCGTATCCTGCGTGACATCATCTCCACTATGACTGGAGTGATACTTCCGTCTTGACATCACATCCAATACACTACGATTCTCAATATACCCGGCATTGGCGTGCACAGAACCGGTCAGAGTCCTAGACGACCTCAACTAAAGTATATCGATTGTCGTAAGCATTAGCGATGTAAGTCTCAGGTTAAGACTATACACACCTACCTTGATTTCGGCCTCCCATAGACACATATTCATAATACCAATGGGATTCCGAGTGGTCTATCCAGAGCGAAGCTGTTTCCCGTACCATCGGTGAAACACGACCTCCTATCGCACTTGCATAAGTATCCAACACTTATATATATGAGAACTATGCCGTTGTGCCCTCACAACGCACACAAGTGCAATACTAGCCTATTCCGCATTATCGATGTCCAGTCTCGATAATACTACGGCTAGGGATATTTAATGATTAATCCTTCGTGGACTGATACTGTCTCATATCATCTCAATCCAGGAACTAATCATAGGGACCTCTCTTCATTTATATATCTATGGTGATCCAATCACAAATGACGAGAGTGCAATTTCCTTGTCACATAGTTAATTTGCTACAACAACACAATGATCTGTGCAAATAGTGACGCTATGGGTCATTTTGTCCAACAATCTCCCACTTGGCACATAGCCAGTCACTCAAGTGTCCCACACCCGAACTATGTACGGTTCGCTCAAATTGCTGAGGAAAGGTTTTCGTCAGCGGATTTGCTTAATTATCGTCTGACGCGATTTACACGATCATCACATCGCCACGATGTATGATCCGAACGAATCAGATGATATAGAAGTATATATCTGGATCGTCGATGAGACCTTTAATTCCTTAGCTCGTGCTGACGCCTAGCTCAGCTGCTAAAAGAACTATATCTAATCTAATTAGATTTATTTTTGATCCAAATGGCTTCTATTGCTGCCTCAGCTGCAGCAATGATCCGCATTAGTTGTTTATTCGGCAGCAGTTATCTTGCTCGGAATATTTCCATCTCACTGTCCCGTTATTCAAACTTTATAGTACCGCAGTATTTAATTGTTTGGAAACTTGTAGCAGTGATCCCAGTCACTTCAAGTTCTCCTTCTCCATAGTTAAAGATAGCATCTTTAGTTCTCAGAGATACTAACAGATGTTCTTAACTTCAATCCAGTGACTATCACTCGGATTGACCCGATTGTGACTCCATATGCTCGAAGCGTATGAGACACCAATACAAGTACATTTTAAATGTACAATTTCCCAGAGAGTGTTAACAACTCCAAATCTATCCCAGTAGATCTTTATTCCTTGAATAAAGGTTGTTACTCCCCAGAATTCTACGGAGAATTTCTTTTGAAAGAATATCCATGAAAGCCAAGCTTTCACCAATTGTTTTATGGGAATTTCATTGTCAGTGCCCTCTCCCACTAACCTCCTTATATACACAAGAATTATTTCGTTTTGAGTTAAATCATAAATCATTATGATTATTTCAAAACGACAGTTCCAAGAACCTTATGCTTGCTTCAATCCAAACATGGATCGAATAACCCACAAACCTTGTTTGTCGGTTATTCAAAATCGTCAGGATGTTGTAAACATCCTCCAAAAGGTTTCCTTTTCAAGAAAGCGATTTTGATCTGTAACTGACATATTTCATAAATGAAATATACAGTTATCAACAAGCATCTTCAAAATGGACTTACCATGGCAACAGGTAAAAGGTTGAACCGTTATTAACACAATGTTGATAACGATACCTTTCCGTCAAAAGCCTAGCTTTGTACGTTGGTATGTTGCCATCCATGTATGTCTTCCTTGAAGACGTATAATGTACCAATAGGCACAATGCTTTGTGGTACAACAACTAGTATCCATAATAGTCGTTATACATGGAATCCATTTCGGACTCATGGCACTTTGCCATAACAGGGAGTCGATACCTCGTATCACTTTCTCAAAACGTAGTCGGTGGATATACCTTCATAAGATTGACATCTTAATGAGGTTAGATCAGAAACCCATACCCTAGGTTGTTTTCTGACTCTATCCGATCTACCCGATTTCTTGTGTATTTGAAGATTAATGGTACAGATTCATCATAGATGAATTTTTGTGTTCCATTAAGGACTTCGTGCTATGAATAGTATTACTCCGATTTTCATTGAGTATCACTATCCTCCCACTGACCACTGCATATCGGTATTCCTCTCAGGAAAACCGCATGGTGAGCAACAATCACATTGTTCTCATGTGGGATTTATAAGTACTATACTTATGGTTTCCCTTAGGATAACCTATATTGACACTAATCCAATTTGGGTTCTTAGTTTGGTATCAACCAAACGTTATGCCTGGCATACCCAAATTATCAGGAATGAGAAACCCCGTTTCTTTCCTGTTCATATCCTATATGATATCTGTCAAACAGATTTATATGGAACCTTATTCCAAATAAGTTTTGCACTGTTAATACATATCTTGTTGAAGGAAATAGTAGCTCAGAGCGACTCGTGATAAACCTTATCATGTCCAACAAAATTCGGTTTTTGGTTCGGACACACCGTCTAACTGACGTGTCTCGGGAGGAGTCCTCATCTGAAAGAATACCGTACTCTTTCATGTATATATGAAACTTACTGCTTAAGTATTTTCCATTTCGGTCTTACCGTGGCGGAATACAATATAGCCGATCCGTTTGTTTTCTTCGTGTCGAAACTTCAAAAGTTCCGATCTGTGTTCTTCAAAAGAAACACATAACCACAACGTGATGCTACATCCGTTAAGGTCACGAAATATTCATGTTCACATCTAGCCTAGCTAGATATGGGCCCACTTATTCACCATGAATAGGGCTAACAGATCGGTGCCCTTTTACTATTACCAAGTAAATAGTATTTTAGGTATTTAACCTAATAAACTAGATTCGTAGACCTTATTTGAATAGTCAAATCAGTCCTAGTACCCACTCTTAAAAGGTGTGGATATACAAGTCTTGTTTAATTGTGTCCTAGACAACAATGCCACAAATAAGTCTCCATTGATCAAATCAATTTAAGCTATTTATTTGTCATTTTATATGTTTGAGATTTTGTTATATTCAAAATATAAATTCTGTTATTTACATCCAATGTATTATCTCAGTATCATCTTTATATAATGAAACACTTTAGTGTTCTAGAATATAAAGGTTTTATCCGCATCGGATTAAACACTGATATAGAGATAATGTCTCTAGTCAAACTAGTTACATTATAACATTTCCTAATTTAAGTACATACCCTAAGGGTAGTTCCTAAACTTAGGTATCTACGGTCGAAACAACGACTTTCGTCCCGTTTCCAATTCGCAGAGAAATCTCGGCTTGAAGCCAGTATCCAGCTCACAGCGGATTCTGAACGTCAATACATATATGTATATGTACCACACTAAGTATTTAAAATCCAATTTTAATACTAGTAGTAAACATAACTTTGACAAATATTTTTAAAGTTAGAGCCTCTCCCCATCTTTAATTCCTTCGTGTCTTCCATATCCAAATGGTAGTCACTTTGGGATATGTCAATTACCTTTTCAATATTTCACAAACCTTTGGCCAAGCCTTGGGTTTTAGAATATCGAAATGATGTGCACCTTGTGCTACATGCCCAATTGCAAACTTTGACTTTTCTCCACTAGAATGGTCAATTAATTCTCCAAGAATTATTAATTGCAATTTTAATATTTTTAAATCTAAAGATAGATTTATTATAAGTATATTAATTAAGCACTAAAGTCATCATCACATAAATCTTCCAAAGACTTTATGCTCTACTATTTGCTTAATAATGGGCTTAGTCATAATAAGTTATTTTATCAAATAAATTAACCTATTATTAATTCCCAATTGAAAATTAAATCATTTAAAGCATTTAATCCAATGATTATATATTTTAAATATTCAACTTTTCAATTCTTTCTTGATTTTAATAGTCCAACTATTTAATCAATTTAATAAGGTACTATTTATTATAATGATTACAATAATCCAATTATTTAATCAACTATAATTTTAATATTGATTACTATAATCCAATTATAAAATCAACTATCATTTTAATTCAATTATATTGATTACTATAATCCAATTATAAAATCAACTATATATTGAATGAGTTTGTATATAGTCCAACTATATATATATTTAAAACAACATAAAATATTAGTCCAACTAATACTTTTGATTAATATGACGAGTAAAATATAGATGAGCGCGTTTAGCGAGTATTCGAACGAATGTTGCAAATTCAATACTTGCCTCCCACTATTTTTTGTCGAGCCTCTAACCCTCTGTCGAGTACTCGGGAAACCGTGTTTCCTAGTGGGCTAGGATCCCGTTAAATATCACACAATCTTGACTTTGGCCAACAAATTGTATGATAATTAACTAGGTAGATCTCGAAGATCAATTAGATCTCATCCAACTCCTAGATCAGAGTAGGTGGACATCCAAGTCCCAAACATATATCTTATATATGCCTATACATCGAATGTATACCCTAACCTTTTTCCTCTAAATCAACTAGGCCTTGGCTTGGCACAACAAACCTAGTGATCCCAGTCAGCGCGGACCCATTGACATGGAAGCTTCGTAATCAATGTCAATGGACAAGAAGTGGTCTTGACTTTGGCCAACAAACCACAACTTGGACACGACACCGATATGGAACAAAGCCTCGTGATTTAAACACATCTTGACGGACAAGGGCTTGACTTTGGCCAACAACCCATGCCAATCTCGGATCTTGAGTAAGAATCACTCAATGGAAGGAAAATAAACGCTTGATATTTAACGAGGGTTTTTCGCGTGCAAATTGGCTACCAATTTAATTATCTTTGTTAGGTCTTATCATCATTACACCCTTAAACACATGCATTCTAAAACATAATAAAGCGAGTATGAAAATAAAATAATAATGATATGCGGATGGATACTTTACACATTGATCCTAGATCAAATCTCTCCCCTTTCTCACTCAAGCTAGCACGTGTACTACTTCTACCCGTTACACTATACTTCTAAAGAAAACTCATATACATAGAGGGGAATAGGTGAGAAGAGAATACAAAGAGAAAGAGGTGATAAGGCTGGACACGCAGGTCCAATTTAATAAATCGAATTTATTACAACAATTTCTAAAATTGCCCACCCGTCTAATATCCATCCGATATACATTATCATTCAACACAACCACGTATTCACACACATAAGCTGCTATCAATCAATCTAATCAAATTAATTAATCTGATAATTAAGTGATCATCCAATGTTCATCAAACAACGATTTGATTTTGTTCGAGTCAAACTCGTTTTTGCGAATAAGTACTAAAGTACGAATTCATGAATTAAATTAAACTACATCATTAAATCTAATTTAACATGTATTTAATACTAATTCACTATTCAATCCAAATTAAATATTACACTTTTATTTAATAAACCTTTTACGATTTAATTTCCAAATCTAATCGTAACGCGTCTCAAAGACCGATTAACGTCCAACGTCAATTCAATTAAAGTCCAATGGGCTTTTGATTGATTTCTTAAGGCGTGGACTTTTGGTCAACTCGGGTCAAACCGATAACCAAAGTCCAATCCGGGATTTACCCCATAAGCCCATAAATCAATCTTGGCCCATTAGGCCCAATTGAACATTAAAGGTTCATTAAGTCGCATTTGGGCTTTATGGTCAAGGTTTTGGGCCCAATTGGATCCAATCCATTGGCCTAAACCAAACTTGATAAATCAAGCCCAATTGGTCCAAATACAACATTTAAATCAATTTCCAAAATAGGCCCATATAATTAATTCAAAAAATCCAACTTCCCAATTAATTACCAAAGTGTATTACATGATCAATCAACTAAATCAACATTTCTAAAACACCATATTAGTCCAATAATCATGCTTGATTCATTATCATATGTCCAACACACAAATTGAAAATCAAACCCATAAACATGCTTCAATGCTCTCGGCCAAGGAAGGTTATTTTGTCCGATTTGAATTTAATCCGATTAATACACAATTGACAACGTATTAACTTCCCGAATGATTTCAACACATCCAATGTTCATAAAATCAAAATTACCAAGACATTCAATAGGGCTATACATTCGGCCAAGGTGAAGGAAATTGGGGATTTTTGTTCAATTCAAAATTCAATCAAATTGACTTCAAATTAACATCATCCTATATCATTATAACTCATCCAATGAATTTAAAATGAAAAATTCCAAGAACTCCAAGACTCCTACACATTCGGCCAACATGAATAAATTGGGGAAAATTATTCCAAATCAATTTTCAATAAATTGGTCCAACCAAAATGCAATCAAACATGTTATAAGCATACTCAAACAAGCAATTTATTCAAATCATGCTCAACAAACATTTACCCAAATTTTAAGCCCTACATTTTTCATGCTTGCAACATTAGCTCTTGATGCCATTGTTGAATTTTTCTAAGGTCCCAAGATCAAATCAAGACATGAAAACATGCGTGAATACACCCCAACGAAGATAGCGGAATAATACTTACATGATCGGTTATGTCGATTTGAAGACGAATCATGCCCAAAAACGCACTGCCTTTGTAAGCCCACTGCAGCAAGCAGTCCATGCTCATTGTCTTGGCAGTTTCGGGTCTCAAACGAAGCTCCAAACTCCGTCGGATGAATCCCGCCTCATGGGTGAACCTCCCTACCACCTTCGCAAGACTCGTAGTGTGCTAGCACTTGCGGTTTTCACCATGAAAACCCAACCCTTGCTTCCCTTTTTGTGTCACGTTTTTCTGGTTCAAAACCAGTCCCCATTTCAAGCTTTGGGCTGTGGAAGAGGAAGGAGAAAAAATGAGAGAGATGATCTTGTATTAAGTTAAAATGATTTACCAAAAATCAATTTATATTTATGCCATAATTTCATTAAATTAATAATAAAATTATGACACATAACATGCAATGGCTTAGAGTGTCAAACACTCAAACTCCATGCAATGACATTGAGTGCAATGTACACAATCTACATGCAAAGCATTAGAATGACATGTGTCATGTGGGCCTCACACGTTTTCAAATGAAAGTGGGCCCACGTGCACTCACGGCGTTCGGGTTCGATATTTCCGAAATACCGAGCTTACGTAGCGACGTTAATTCAATCGAATTAAATAAATAATTGCGCCTGGCGAAATTATTATTTACGTCGCTAACGAATTAATTCTAAATTAACTCGTTTGCCCGAATTAAAATCTGATTTAATTCCGCGTCGAAATCTAATTTGTCTAATATATCGAATATATTAATACATCGATTAATTCCGAATTAATCGTCTCTCTCTTTAGACGACATTTTATCCCGGATAAAATATCTCCGTTATTAATCCTAGATTAATTTTCTCTCTCTTCTATATAATCCCAGATTATTCAAGAGTACGAGTTGTGCGTCATCGGTGGATTATCCAGGAAGCGACCCATGAGATCCCGGATAATCTGGCAGTAAATACGGTCGTCGGAGAGTATCCGAATCACGTACGTACCAAGTACTACGTTCTACCGATTTACGAGACAAGGTCGACTCCTAGCAAAGCACCAAGTCTACCCAATTCTCCGGACATATCCATTTAAGAAATATTAAGATCTGTATCAAGCGTAGTATACTAATGTATTGTGCATATCGGCCCAGTATCGGATAATCACGTGCTAGGGCTGGGGCTGGATAAGTGTCTGCCCCGTCCGAAACACATATCGGATGTCTGGTAACTAGTCTCTATAATCGGATATTCATGACCTGGTCATATATCACGATTGGATGCGCATCTCTTAAGAGCACTAATACCGTATCCTGCGTGACATCATCTCCACTATGACTGGAGTGATACTTCCATCTTGACATCACATCCAATACACTACGATTCTCAATATACCCGGCATTGGCGTGCACAGAACCGGTCAGAGTCCTAGACGACCTCAACTAAAGTATATCGATTGTCGTAAGCATTAGCGATGTAAGTCTCAGGTTAAGACTATACACACCTACCTTGATTTCGGCCTCCCATAGACACATATCATAATACCAATGGGATTCCGAGGGGTCTATCCAGAGCGAAGCTGTTTCCCGTACCATCGGTGAAACACGACCTCCTATCGCACTTGCATAAGTATCCAACACTTATATATATGAGAACTATGCCGGTGTGCCCTCACAACGCACACAAGTGCAATACTAGCCTATTCCGCATTATCGATGTCCAGTCTCGATAATACTACGGCTAGGGATATTTAATGATTAATCCTTCGTGGACTGATACTGTCTCATATCATCTTAATCCAGGAACTAATCATAGGGACCTCTCTTCATTTATATATCTATGGTGATCCAATCACAAATGACGAGAGTGCAATTTCCTTGTCACATAGTTAATTTGCTACAACACACAATGATCTGTGCAAATAGTGACGCTATGGGTCATTTTGTCCAACATTAACCTGCCTCAAGAGACGTCCAGAGGAAAAAAGAGTGAATAGCACAAAGAACATCATTCCCAACAATATTCCAAGACTTCTTAAAGAAACCCCGAATTAAACCCATCTGGGCCTGAAGCTTTATTGTCCTTCAATGCAAAAAGGACAGCCTTAATCTCCTCATCCGAAACCTCCCGGAAAAAAGTCTCACTCTGCTCAACAGTCACATGTCTAGTAATGGCAGAATGAAGGGCCACCCTATCAAAATCCTGCTGACCTTACTGGGGACTTAAAATGGTCTCAAAAAAAGAAACAATCTCATCTCTAACCAAAACATCTTCCTCCACACGGGTCCCATCCTCCTTAGTGATAGAAGTAATCTTGCTACGACCGTGAAAACTCTTCATAGCAGTAAAGAAGAATTTAGTATTCTGATCCCCAAGGTTAAGCCACTGAACATGAGATTTCTGTCTATTGAAGCCTTCCTCAGCCCGACTCATGTCTCCATACCGTAACGAAAGGCTAGCTTCTTCAGCTAGCAGAGCAAGGTCACTAGGGTAGTCCTGTAAAGCACACTGCACTCTATCCAACTCCTTCCTAATCTCCAAAACTTGACACGGAATCTTAGAGAAATGCCCAACATTAAACTTCTTCAAGGCCAACTTAACACTCTTCAGCTTACAACATAAATAGAACATCGGAGTACCATGAACATCAATATCCCACGCCCTAGCCACAACAGAGAGAAAATCAGGATGATCAATCCAAAAATCAAAGAATTTAAAGGGGATTTTCCTCTTAGGGAGCTCTGCAAGCTTAACTACCATAAGAGAATGATCAGAAATCCGGGGGGGAAGAAAGCGGGCAGAAGAACCCGGGAAGAGACACTCCCAAGAAGAATTAAAAAGAACACGGTCCAACTTACGCCAAATAGGAGACTGAATCTGCTTATTAAACCAAGTAAACTGACAACCAGAGAACTGAAGATCATCCAACCCAGCCTGACCCAAATAGCAGCCCAAATCGTCTTTCCAAACCGGCCAAGCCACAGACCCACCACAATGCTCAATCGGAGAGCAGATGGCATTGAAGTCTCCCAAAACAAGCCACGAACAATCATCAAAAACACTTGTTGATGGTGTTTTCAGGCACTATGGTATTTAAATCAGCACGACAGGGGTAAAAAGGTAAATCCCATTCTTGTTCAAGATCATTGATGCCGACCCGACCCATAAAAAGCCAGGAGCAAGAGCCCGAGCACTTTGCAATAAGAGCCCGATCACCTTACGGTTACAGACCGACCACAACATGAAGAGACCGAGCACTTTATGGTCGACAACCGATCACTTTGGCTCGAATGACTGAGCATTATTAGATCGGCAGCATCATTCTCAGTTCAAAGAACCATTATGACCGACCATATGAAGACCGAGCATATATGGCAAGGCGTGCGCCAGAAGATAAGACGTCATGTCCCTATGGGGTAAGGAGACAGTCCTACCTTCATAAAGAATACTGATGAAACCAGTGTCCTAGAAGGATAAAGGGAATATAGGTAGATTTGATTAGGAATCCTTGTGGGAAAAGGAGGTTGCTTCAATTAGGAATCCTCATACTATAGGGAATCTGATTTCTTCACTATTATAAATAGAAGGGTAGATTATGTGTAAATGGGAGGAGAATCAAGATCAATCTCATGGTGATTAAACTTGTAAAAGCATAAGAGATACAAGTTTCAGCAATAAAAAGCATAGTACTGTTTGTGTCCGTGGACGTAGGTTGGATAAAAAATCCGCCGAACCACGTTAAATCTCTTTGTCGATTGGCGCATTATCTACCTTCTGCTAAGTTTGCTTTTGGTTTCCCCCATAACCAAACAAATTCACTATTGAATGAGGATTACCTCGGGAGTGATATTCCCATATTGCCCTGAGACCAAAATCCACCGTCAACAGTTGGCGCCGTCTGTGGGGAATCTCAACAAAAAGCAGTTCGCGAGAAAGATAATGGCAGAAGGCGGAAATCATCAATCTTCGGGGAGTCCAGCAACAGACTGGATGAAAAAGATGGAAGAAAGCATGAAATCCATGATGGATCGGCTGGAGAGAATGGAGGGAACGAACAACGAGAGACCAGACGTCGGAACCAGTCGAAGAAGAAGTGAAAAAGCAGAAGGGAAAAGGGTGATAGACACAAGTGAAGACGATGGACCCAGGAGGAAGGGCCCCTATGGGATAAAATCCTAGTTGTAGAAAAAGATTCACGAACAGAGGACACATGGGAAGAAGAAGAAGGAAGACCATCACCGGATCCCTCCTATGATAGTCTCCGCGACTCCAGAAGAGAGGACATTGAGCATAGCGAAAGTGTGCGGGAAATTCCAAGGGATGAGGAACGCCGCACCCGGGGCAATAGACACACATAGGGGCACATGATACGACATGGCGGCACAAGCAGTGAAATAAAGTCTTGGTTGAAAAATGAGATGACCAAGTGGGGGTAAGCCTCAAGACTGATACAGTGGATGCCTGGGATAGCGAGGAGGAAAATCCCCTCACGGAAGAAATAAAGTCGCAAAATTCCCAAGGCGATTCAACATGCCAACCATGGCACCTTACAAAGGCCACTCTGACCCGAAATCCCACATCGAAAGCTTTGTCTTGTTGATGGAAGTCCATGGAGTGGTAGGAGATGCCATCTGCAAAGTGTTCCCCCTAACTTTGGGTGGACCCGCCATCCTATGGTACAGAAGTCTGGCCCCGGGGAGCATCGGAAGCTTCACACAGCTTAAAAGGTCGTTCGTTCGACACTTTAAAGGGGTCTGCGTCCCCAAGAAGACGATTGGAGAATTGAGGCTTATGAAGCAAGGAGATGACGAGCCCCTAAAAATTTTCATCGAGAGGTACCACAATATGGTACTCGAGGTCGGAGGGTACGAGTCCCAAGAGGCCCTGGAAAGTTTAAAGGGAGCCCTAAGGGTCGGAAAACTATGGACTCACCTAAGAATCCAAGACACACCAGATTATGCTACCGCTCTAGAGGTAGCCCGAAAATTTGTCTTGTTAGAAAGCGAAGAAAAGATCTCCCGAAGGGGGACGGCCATTCGAGAAAGAACAACAAGAACAGAGGCCCCCCGACGACCGGACAGGGAATTCAAAAAAATCAATCCGAGACCCAAAGAATTCAAACCAATTCCTCGAAGAGATCAGGAAAGAGGGGTCGTGACCCAGGTGAATCATGTAGTCCGAGAAGAAGCGTACATTCCCCTGAGCAAGCCACCAGGGCAAATCATCATGGAGATACAGGAAAAATGCCTCTTGATAGAACCCGACCTCAGGAGATTCCCCCCGGATAAAAGGAACCAGAAATCTTACTGCGTACATCATAATCTGAGGGGGCACACAACGGACGAATGCAAGGATCTCCGGGAACAGATGGAGGACCTAGCCCGAAATGGGTATCTAAACAGTTATATCAACCATGAGGCCATGGCAGCCAGACAGAGGACACGAAACGGCAGTGAACATCATCGCAGGAGGGAAAACACTGGCCGGAGACTCTAACCGGTCAAGAAAAAGCTATAGCCGAATACAGGGGACGGAAGTGCTGGAAACGGAAAGGTCCCCAGTACCACGAGGAAGTCGGTCGGTGCCCATAATGTTCACCGACGAGGATGCTCGAGGGGTGAGTTTCCCCCATGACGATGCGCTAATAATCAAAGCTAACTCAGCTCAATAGAAGACGGACAGGTAGAATAGAATCCTGTAATCGGTAGAAGCGGTAGACTCCAAATCTAAGTTAGCTTTAAAGCCTGGGAGTGGAGTACGTAACCCTAACTAATGACGGCACCCCCCTGTACGGTTTTGGAGGCTCAACGGTCATCCCGCTGGGGAGAATACAACTGGCAACAACCATCGGAACTCACCCCAGGACCCGGACAGTTATGGTAAACTTCACTGTGGTGGACTGCCTGAGCAGTTACCAAGTCATTATCGGCCGACCTTTTATGATGAAAACAAAGGCTGCGATGTCCTGCTATCACTTAAAACTAAAGTTCCCCACCCGGGAAGGGATCAGAATCGTGTGCGGGAGTCAGAAGATAGCCCGTAGCTGCTTTGCCACTCTCTCACGAGAGACCTCCATTGAAGAGGCACCAGAAGGGCAGGGGCGAGAACGAGAGGAAAGAACCAGGTCCCCGCCCGGATAAAGTTGCCCGGCTAGGAACAGCTGAAGAGTTAGAAGAAATAAGACTGTTCGGACGCAAAAAAAAAAGCATAAAGATAGGGGAAACTTGGACGAAACCCTAAAAAAGGGGCCTGCTAGAATGTCTACGGGAATACCCCGACATCTTCGCGTGGGGACACAATGACATGCCCGGGATTGACCCAAAGTTCATCAGTCACCGCTTAGCAGCAAACCCGTCACTCAAACCGGTCAAACAAAAGAGAAGGATCTTCAATCAAGAACGGTGCAGAGCGGTGGCATCCGAGGTGGAAAAACTGTTAAAAGCCGGCTTCATCAGAGAAGTAAAGTACCCCGAGTGGGTGTCAAACGTAGTATTGGTAAAAAGAAATCCAATGGAAAATGGAGGATGTGTGTAGATTTCACCGACCTCAATAAAGCGTGTCCAAAAGACAGCTTTCCTCTACCAAATATAGATCAACTGGTAGACGCAACTGCCTGCCAAGGACTACTAAGCTTCATGGATGCCTTCTCAGGGTACAATCAGGTCAGGATGCATCCTGCAGACGAAGAGAAAACCACTTTTATCACCGATCAAGGACTGTACTGCTACAAAGTAATGCCTTTCGGACTGAAGAACGCAGGGGCAACTTTTCAAAGGTTGGTAAACAAAATTTTCAAACCACTCATCGGCACTTCAATGTTGGTATATGTGGACGACATGATAACAATGTCCAGAGAACCAAGAGGTCACGTAACTGACCTAAAGAAAACCTTCGAATTACTGAGAAAACACAATTTAAAACTCAATCCAGAGAAGTGTGCATTCGGAGTGGCCTCAGGAAAATTTCTGGGCTACATGGTGAGTTCCCGAGGCATAGAAGCCAACCCCCAGAAGATACAAGCCGTGCTAGATTTAACATCCCCCAGAACAATTAAAGAGGTGCAAGGTCTAACAGGCAGGGTCGCCGCGCTCAACCGATTCATCTCTCGGGCGACCGACAAATGCCACCCCTTCTTCAAAGTCATCAAGAAGGCCCAAAAGGGGATCGACTGGGCACCGGAATGTGAGGAGGCCTTCCAGCAGCTAAAACAATATCTAGCACAGCCCCCACTCCTGGCTAAACCTCTCCCAGGAGAGACATTATACTTGTACTTGGCTGTTTCAAAACACGCAGTGAGTTCGGTACTGGTGCAAGAGGCCGACCAGATCCAGAGACCAGTATACTATGTCAGCAAAGCTCTATTGGATGCAGAGACCCGATATCCCGTGCATGAACTAGGACTACCTTGATCACGCATTGATGCAGCACGAGAAATGAGCTACTTCCAGGCCCACCCTATCGGAGTTTCACCAATTACCCTGCGGCAGATCTTGCAAAAACCAGAAACCGGGAAGGTTAATGAAATGGTCGGTGGAGCTAAGCGAGCACGACATTTCCTACCTCCCAAGGATAGCAATAAAAGGGCAGGCCTTGGCAGATTTTGTTGCGGAACTCGCGGAACCCCAAATATTGACTACGGAGGAAAGCAAATGGGAAATGTCAGTGGACGGGTCTGCTAGCTCACAGGGCAATGGGGCAGGAATCGCACTGAAAAACAGTGAAGGAGAAGAAGTGTTGCTTGCCTTGAAATTTGCTTTCAAAGCCACAAACAATGAAGCCGAATACGAAGCAATTTTGGCCGGATTAAGGCTATGCACAGTAGTGGGAGTCCACAACGTGGTAGTAAGGAGTGACTCTCAGCTAGCCATTCAACAACTAAAGGGAGAATTTCAGGCCAGAGAGCCGACTATGATAGCTTACTTAGCCGAAGTAAAAAAGTTGATGGAGAAAGTGGGGAACGTACGCTTCGAACAAATCGGACGAGAAGACAACTGTGAAGCAGACTCCCTGGCCCGGCTCGCATCCTCAATGAAGACCGAGGACCCCAGAATAATCCCTCTCATATGCCTCCGAGAAAGAAGCATAGGGGAGCTGGAGGTAGATATAGTAGAAGAGGAAGGCAAAAACTCATGGATGCAACCGATTAGGAGGTACCTGGAAACAGGGGAAACCCCTAAAGACAAAAAGGAGGCCAAGAAGCTAAAATTCAAGAGCACCAAGTTTTCCCTGATCGAAGGGGTGCTCTACCGGAGAGGCTATACCGTACCCCTCCTGAGATGTTTAACAGAAGAGGAAGCAGATTATGTGCTCAGGGAAATTCACACGGGCATCTGTGGAAGTCACGCCGGAGGAAGATCAATCGCCTTTAAAGCCTTAAGACAAGGATTTTACTGGCCGACCATGCATCAGGACGGTGTGAGGGTAGCTCAGAAATGCGAAGGTTGTCAGAAAAATGCCAACATCCACATCAACCGGCAGAACAATTAACCACCATGTCCAGCCCCTGGCCATTCGCGCAGTGGGGGCTAGATATCATAGGGCCAATGCCAAAAGGGCGAGGACAGGCGAAGTACGCAATCGTAGCCATAGACTATTTCACAAAATGGGTAGAAGCCGAGCCACTATCCACCATCACAGAAAAGAAGGCCACAGAGTTTTTAAAGAAGAATATTATCTGCAGGTTCGGAATCCCCCGGGCAATCATCACCGACAACGAGAAACAATTCGATAGCAAAGGATTCAGGAAGCTCTGCGAAGACCTCCAGATCGCTTTAAAATTCGCCTCGCCAGCCCATCCCAAGTCAAACGGACAGGTTGAGGCAACAAACAAAACCATCAAGGCAAACCTTAAAGCTCGGCTCGGATCACGCAAAGGCTTATGGGTCGAAGAATTACCAGAAGTGCTATGGGCACATCGGACGACCTACAAAGATTCCACAGGGGAGACACCGTTTTCCCTATCATACGGATGTGAGGCCATCATTCCAGCAGAAATCGGGGTAGCAACTCACAGGGTCCGCCACTTTGGGAATGAGCAGAATGAAGAACTTATCAAAAACCACCTCGACCTGATCGAGGAAAGGAGAGAGAAATCAGCTATGAAAGCGGCAGTCTACCAACAAAGAATGGCCCGCTTCTACAACAGAAGAGTTCGAACCCGCTCCTTCCTCCCGGGCGACTTAGTATTGAGAAGGGTCACCTTAAACACCCGACGACCAGAGGAGGGCTCGTTAGGTGCCAAGTGGGAAGGGCCCTACAAAATCACAGAGGTGGTAAGGCCAGGGGCTTACGTCCTAGAACAGCTGGACGGCACAAGATTAAAAAAACCATGGAACGCCGAGATGTTGAGAAAATACTTTCAGTAAATTCTCCCTTCCTTCTTTTCTTTTGCAGCAACCCGACAAGGGACGAAAATTCAAATAAAGCCTCTCTCAAAATGGCCGCAAAGAGTTGTAAGAAGGGCAGTATGTCCCCGGATATAAATAAAACTTTCTTTTCCAAAATTTTCACCCACTCTTCTAAAAATAAAAATAAAAATAAATTTTGTGAACCATATTCAAAACTCCGGGGACATACTCAATACACGGTCCAGGGTCAAAAGCACAAAACCCACAACTACCCGACCACGGCTACCACCGCGAAGAAGCACAAGTCACACCAGAACCAGTCGATTCCATACAAAAAACAGCAGTGACGAATGTAAATCAGAGTATAGGTCCGAGAGAAGCATAGCACGGGGAGGATGATACCCCCGTGGCGATTGCTTGCTCCAGTGTTACCAACATAAGGAGGAAATACCTTAATGTTTCGAACACCTCGTCCTACATACTGAGGCCCGTTCAGAAGACAGTTGGCCAAGGCCACTTATATCGGCTCGGGGCTGGATCTTTTCCGCCGAGGCCACTTGACTATTCGGCTCGGGGTCGGGTTACGTCCCACCGAGTCATGCTCATTGGTCTGGGGACGGGACATTCCCCCAGAACCAAGTGTCTCTCTTAGCTCGGGGTCCTCGGAATATTCAGGGACATACTCGATGCATAGGATCCGTGAGAAGCATAGCACGGGGAGGGATGATACCCCCGTGGCGATTGCTTACTCCAGTGTTACCGAACATAAGGAGGAATATGCCCTTAATGTGTCGAGCACTCTTTGATCCTCACTTACCCGATGTAATGGATCCGTGGGAAAGCATAGCACGGGGGATGATGATGCCCCCGTGACGATTGCTAGCTCCAGTGATGCCGGACCTAAGGAGGAATGTGCCCTTAGTATCCCGGACACTCTTTGATCCATTCATCATTTGGATCCAAGAGAGGCGCACACGGGGATGCGTTGTGCCCCTGTAGCGTGTGCCTGCTCCAGCGTGGTAAGGAGGAGCCCTCGTACAATACACAGGCTCCACAGTGACCCGACGTATAGAGGATGTGCCCTTACCATTTAAACGCTCTCTGATCCAAATCCTGGTTCGCCGGGACACTGAATTGAAAGGTTCAGAATTATGTTTTGGAGGCCTCGGACAGGACGCTGTTCTGAGGTATCCGTGCTATTGTTTACACTTTTTTGGTTTTATTTTCCAAAATTTTGTTTTTTGTTTTTTCATCGGTCTGAAAAGGGGACGCCCAAGACAGATTCGATAGGGCTTCAAAGGTTGATTCCCTTCCCTTCGGAGCAAGTCCCAATGATTGTTCGGCTCGGGCCTGGACTCGTTCCGCCGAGGCCACTTTATTAATCAGCTCGGGGCTGGATTCGTTCCGCCGAGACCGCTTGGATATTTGGCTCGGGGCTGGATTTCGTTCCGCCGAAGCCATTTAGTTATCAGGCTCGGGGCTGGATTACGTTCCGCCGAGGCCATTCAGTTATTCGGCTCGGGGCTGGATTTCGTTCCGCCGAGGCCACTTGGTTATACAGCTCGGGGTCGGGCCACATCCCACCGAGTCTATCTTTTGGACTGGGGACGTAACATTCCCCCAGGGCCAAATGTTCCTTACAGCTCGGGGTCGGGCCACATCCCACCGAGTCTATCTTTTGGACTGGGGACGTAACATTCCCCCAGGGCCAAGTGTTCCTTACAGCTCGGGGTCGGGTTACGTCCCACCGGTTGCATCTCACCATCCGTGCTCTTCACAACTCAGAGTCAATCCTCGACCACTGAATAATTTGGGTCTCGGTTCGTATTATCCCCTCACGAACGAGCCTTAAATAATCATTTGAAGAAGAACACCCAGAACAAGGAACAGAAGAGAAAAGCAGAAAACACACATATATATATATATATATATATATATATATATATATATATATTCGAATAAAATATGAAGTGTTATTACAAAAAAAGACAAGTGTACACAGGGCCCCGTCCGGGTTACCCCTTTTCAATCAGCCCGCACAGGGGCAAGAAGTTCTTCCTCGGCCGGCTCAGACGACGGATGGATCGGCTCGGTCTCAGGAGGGGGGACAACAGCTTCAACCTCGGCAACCTGGGAGGCCCTTACTTCAAGGATTGGAGGTGGAACCTCAGGATAGTCCTCGCCAGGAGCAGGAACCTCAGGACGGTTTTCTTGAGGAGCTGGGAGAACCGGGGCGATCGAAATCGGTTCGGGATCCATCACTTCTTCGGAGGAGGGGGTAGCCACCTCTGAAACTCTTCCTCGGACATTTCCCCTTTACAAAAACGGATGGCCGCATGAATAGGACCCATGTCTAAGTCAGGTAGAACCATGGGGATGATTTTCGCACAATCACCGACCCCTTCAAGACGAATGGAGTCCCTCTCGGCCTCCCACTCAAGTTCCCTATCCCTGAGCTCGGCACGGGCCCGTCCCAGTTCCTCCTCCTTGGCCCGCAGCTTATACTCCACACTGCCTATTTCCACCTTGAGGAGCCCGATCTCGGCCCGGGCATCCACCAAACTTGCTAGCTTCTTCAGCGTTCTTGCGCTCTAGAGTAGGCAGCAGCAGTTTAAGAGCTGTTTGTTTTGACAGCCTCAACCGCAGCCAGCTCATGATCCCTATTCCTCTCTTCGGCACTAGCCAGCTTGGCCTCCACTTCAGAAAGACGATTCTGAAGCCTCTGGGCTTGGCCGCCTTCGGACAAAAGGCTTATAAATAGGTCCTTATTCTTGGCCGCCAAATAATTTGCCTGCCGAGAAGAAAAAGAAGTTAGGAAAATAAAACAAAGTCTGAAAGACACCACAGATATAGAAGAGAAGTAAAAGAAGTGACCTGGGCCAGCTGGGAGCACAACTTTGCAACTACCTCCTCGGGTGAAGGTCCTCAAACCTCGGAATCTTCTCAGTAGGGTACGGCCCCGGCCAGCTCATTGAAAGCCGGTACCAAATGGGAAGTAGCTTCCCTAATATTCTTCCCAAGGTCATCAACTCCAAGAACCACAGCACCCTTCAATTTCTTGGAAGGACCCTCCTGCCGAACTGGAGTTTCTCTGCTCGGAGCCTCCTCCTCCTCCAATTCCCGCCTTAATTGAGTATCCACAGCTCCAAATCGACGCTTCCTTCTCCTGGAAGATCTCGGAGGGCTATCAGGACGGGTAACACCCATTGGAAGCACCCCGGAAGGCGAAGACCGACCTTGAGAGCTCGGACGCCCCATCTCTTCAGCCACCTTCCCGGCCTCAGAAGTTTCAGGCCGTCTCCGAGAAGTACCAGCTCCACCTGGGCTAGTTTTCTTCGCAGCACCGGTCAACCGATCAAGGTACTTTGGTCTCTTCGACATACCTGCAAAAAGCAAAGACAAAAGAAAGGTTCAGGACCTGAGCATTTAAAAAAAAAAAAAAGAGAAGACGACATCAAACATGATAAATAAACGAGGGAGTTGGCTAGAAGATCAACAGACATCTACCTATCCGACCCGAGACTTTGGGAGGAACGGCCCGAACAAGTCCCGATTCAAAAAATGCCGCATCGTTTACCAACTCCCTCCAATGAGCGGCATACCGCCGAGCCCAGAATACCCGCTTCCGGACCTGGTGGGAGACCTTGGGAGCATCCCTCCAACAGGCTAGGAGGAATAGAAAAACGGGGTAAGAATCCAAACATATAAAAAAAGGGAACTAAGGGCAGAAAACTAAAGGTTAAACTCCTGACCTCCCGCTCTGAAGATATCTGGGACCAAGATCTCCTCTCCATTCGATCTCAGGGTCCGTCCCCAATCTCCAGTGGCCCAGAACCAAAGATCTTTGAAATTCTTATTGGAGTCAGGGAGTTTTTTGACGACGTTTGACAAACTGTCGTAAGCAGAAAGTTAGTACCAACCGTGGTGAGTCTTTGGGTTGGCCTTCAACCGATATAACCTCTTCACTTCTTCAAAAGAAGGTTCGCCAAGCCCCGCCCGATGCCAAGCACATACAACCCGGCCAAGATCCTCCAACTATTAGACTCAGTTGACAGGGGGCAATCTCCATCTCGGCCAGCATCCAGGCGAAGTAGGGTTGAATTGGCAACCGGAGCCCGCACTCGAAGAAAGCTGGAAGAAGGGCCACGGAACCATCGTCGGGCTGACTGGCACGATCACATGGGAGAGGGACCTCAAGAGCAATATCTATCGGGATGTCATATCGTTGCCGAAGCAGTGCTAGATCATCCTCGGTTATCTTAGAGGGCCGAACCATATCCAGAGCCGAGCTGTCAAAGTCACCGGGCTCCGGATCCTTCCGAGGAACCCTCTGATGGTAAGTATCTTGTTCGATTTCGGAAGGGGTGGGGGTAGTATCAAGGTCTTCCACGCTGGGTGCTCCCGAGCCAGAGGAAAGCTCTTCAGCAATAGGGGCCAAGGGTTTAGCAGGGTTTTCAGGGGAAGAACTGTCATCAGACATCCTAGACGTCCGAAAAATAAAAGGGCAAGGTCAGTCTACAACCATATTCTTGAAAAACGACCAAGGGATTCGCAAGCTATCCTAAGTTTCCAGAAAAAACTAAATCTATGAAGTTCTAAGCGCCCTAAGCAAAGTATTCAATAAAATCTCTCCCTAGCAAGTATCAAAACAAATGAAAAGGAGAAACAGCAAAGCACAGCAAGCAAGAAAAAAGGAAGAGGAAGAAGGTCGTTCGGGAAACTTACTTGATCTATGCTCGGAAAAAGCGGCGAATAGGTTGAAGAACTTTGAGTAAAACTAAATCAGATGCTTCGTAGCCGAAGGGAAGAAGAGTTTTTGAAATTGATAGGATTTTTGCCAAACAGATGCAAGGATATCGGTTCACCTTCCCATTACAACGTCAGAATAATTCCAACCATCGGATCGTAATAGAGTCCCGGATGGACGCCAAGTGTCAACTGCAAAAGAGGTCTGCCAAAATCAAACAAACGGTTGAGATCAGCGCACTATTAAGACGCCTCTGCACGGTCGATTTTCTCCTGCTTTTGGCGGGAACCCGACGGATGTTCGACAAGTGTCAGACTCAGAAAAAACCCTAAAAGGTGATTTGATGGGCATTTAAACAGACATGACGGTTGCACGTCTCAAGAAAAGATGCTTGAAAAGAGGCAACGGAAAATTTTGATTCGACTCCGGATCGACCACCAAGCAAAGTAATCAACACACCATCTTTATATAGTTCCCGGCACCAACTTGTATGCTCGTTGGAACCGAGAACTAGGGGACAGATGTTGATGGTGTTTTCAGGCACTATGGTATTTAAAGCAGCACGACAGGGGTAAAAAGGTAAATCCCATTCTTGTTCAGGATCATTGATGTCAACCCGACCCATAAAAAGCCAGCAGCAAGGGCCCGAGCACTTTGTAATAAGAGGCTGATCACCTTACGGTTACAGACCGACCACAACAGGAAGAGACCGAGCACTTTATGGTCGACAACCGATCACTTTGGTTCGAATGACCGAGCATTATCAGATCGGAAGCATCATTCTCAGTTCAAAGAACCATTATGACCGACCATATGAAGACCGAGCATATGGCAAGGCGTGCGCCAGAAGATAAGACGTCATGTCCCTATGGGGTAAGGAGACAGTCCTACCTTCATAAAGAATACTGATGAAACCAGTGTCCTAGAAGGATAAAGAGAATAGAGGTAGATTTGATTAGGAATCCTTGTGGGAAAAATGAGGTTGCTTCAATTAGGAATCCTCATACTAGAAGGAATCTGATTTCTTCACTATTATAAATAGAAGGGTAGATTATGTGTAAAGGGGAGGAGAATCAAGATCAATCTCATGGTGATTAAACTTGTAAAAGCATAAGAGATACAAGTTTCAGCAATAAAAAGCATAGTACTGTTTGTGTCTGTGGACGTAGGTTGGATAAAAAATCCGCCGAACCACGTTAAATCTCTTTGTCGATTGGCGCATTATCTACCTTCTGCTAAGTTTGCTTTTGGTTTCCCCCATAACCAAACAAATTCACTATTGAAGGAGGATTACCTCGGGAGTGATATTCCTATATTGCACTGAGACCAAAATCCACCGTCAATAACACTACCACTAGAAATCAGGTCAGCCCAAAGTTCCAGACGCTTCTCGTAGTCACACTCACCATAAACCACCGAAACTACACAATTCCACATCCCAGAAATATGAGACACACTACAATGAATAACTTGAGCTGAAGAGTGAATAATGCTAACATCAATGTCACTAGGGTTCCAACAAACCCAGATACGATCAAATGGGCTAACATCAGAGTGGCAAAAAAACTTCCATGAAGGATTAATCGCACGAGAGACATTCATAAAATTAACCTCCTTAACCTTGGTTTCAACTAAACCACACAACGAGAGCTTCTCATCACAAAGAAACCTCCTAACTTCAACATGTTTTAATGGGTCATTGAGACCCCGAATGTTCCAACAACCAAAAATCATTAAAACAGAGAAGAATAAAGCCAAACCAAACAAATCAGCACTGACGACCCCCCCTAGGGGACTGCCGTTTCTGACTCCTCTTACCACCAGAACCCTTTCTAGATTTGTTACCATAAGCCAATTTCTTGAAATCCAGAGAGTCAATGGCCTTATTAGCCAAATTGTTAACCATGGGAGTAGGCGAATCAAAAGCTACAGAAGGAGAACACTCAGCTAAATCAAACTTAGGAGATCCTCAACAAGATGTGAAGAAGCAATGTAACACTCGCCTTCCATATTTCCATCTGCCTCCACAGAAACTGTCTCAGAAGAAACCACAGGCAAAGGAGGAGTAACCAGAGCCGATTCCAACCCATTAGAAGAGCACTCGCCCAAAACAAGAGTCCTGTCAGTGGAAACATCCTGAGTCACATCACCGCTCGAGCTAACAGGAGTGGTCACAGCCCTTGCCTTTCTTCTTCTTACTGACCGGGATCCAGACACCCTCCTGATCCTTAGTAGTGTCAACCATAGCAACTTTATCCATAGACGGAATATATGGCTTGGGAATCCAGGACTGAGAAGGTTTACTAACCTCCTTACTAAGAGCCCTTTTAGGGCAAGAATTCACCGAATGGCCAAAAACTTCACAAGTGGAACATTTCACAGGAACCCATTCAAACTCAACCCTAATAGGTACCCTAGTACCATTAGGATTTTGGAAAACAATCTCCTCGACAATGGGATTCCGAGCATCAATCTCAACACAAACACGAGCGAAACTGAGCCGTTTCCTGGAAAGGGTAATATGGTCAGTATTGAGAGGTCTCCCAACAGCACTAGCCACACAACTAATCCCTTTCGCCGTCCATAAAGTAATAGGCATATCAAAGAGTCTGATCCAGACCGGAACCTTGAACAGGTCCTCCTTAGTCAAAGATAATTCAGGATGCCAAAGTTTGAGAACCAACGGTCTATTAGCCATATGCCAAGGGGCTCCGTCCAACACCACACTAGCCTCTTGAAGGCTATTAAATCTAAATAAAAAGAAACCATTATCGGAGGGCCAGAACCCAAACAATGCCAGGGCCAGAACCCAAACAAACATCATCCAACAAACCCACATCACCAGCGACCAAACTGCCAACTGAACTACCTACAACGCCATGTCCAGAAACACAAGCAACGCTGACTGACTTAGATTGTACGCCATGTCCAGACTGACTAGAACCCAAACGGCCAGCAGAACCACCTACAACTCCATGTCCCGGATAAAAAACAACGACATAATCAACACCAGGACCAGAACCCAAACTCACATCATTCAACAAACCCACATCACCATCGACCAAACAGTCAACAGAACTACCAACAATGCCATGTCCAGAAACACAAGCAACGCTGACTGACTCAGAAGGAATGCCATGTCCAGACCGACTAGAACTCGAACGGCCAACAGGACCACCTTCAGAAACAGAAGGCTTAACACTGGTCACTGATGTCGGCGCCGAAGAGAAGACAGAAGGTGAGCTCGGAAGACCCGTCGAAGGCTTCAAACAACCAATGCCAAGATCCACATGAGTAATGAGATAACATTTATCTTAAATAAATTAAAACTACAAGTGTTTCCAATGAGATCATGCCATTTCCTAAAACAAATCATGTAAAAGATATTTACTTATTTAATTAATTTAATTACTTAACATTTAAATAATTAAATAATTAAATACAAATATCCTAATAAATGTATTATATTTACATTAAATATTTAAATACAAATATTTAAATGATATAAGTCAAATATCACAATTTGATATTTAATTAATGTGTATTTAATAAAATCAAGTATTAAATACAAATACACATTAATTCGGAAATGACCGTTAGGTCCCGATTGCATGTATTTTTCGTTTAACCGTTAAACGAGTTATAAATAATCAGTATTATTTATAACAGTTGCCCTAGTGCTCTACGAGTATATTTCATTAGTGAGACTCTCTAGATTCAGGCATATCCGTCACGAAATCAAAATTCGTGTCCATAATTCACCCACCCGTAAATTATGACGAGCACGGATAAACTCTCTGAATCATACAGGTCGAGGTCACTGCACACGTATAATCCATCTGTCACAGGTATCCGGATTAATCCAAAGATATATATACAAACGTCAAATCTCTATAGATGTAATCACGTCGACGTTTCTATTAGAAATCTCTCAAAAAATACTTAGAACTAAATTCCTTAGCCGAATTCGAATGGACGGTAGTGCGGTCTGTACTTGGGAGACAACTCCACGTACCACTTGAGCAAACGACACATATTTTGATTTATTTCTCTTGTGTATGTATTATCCGCATTTTATATTCCGCCATTTATTCTCTGCAAGTTATTTATTTATGTGTTGATGATATAGTGCGCATGGGCAAAACAATTTGGATTAAAGGTCCTCCATTTTGAGGGGTAAAAAGCCTAAGGGCTACCTTTGCCACGACGTTTTGTCGCGCCGGACGAAGTATGTTCGATTGAATGCGAGATACGTTTAATCGGACATGCGAAGTCACATATCCTCGTCTTATTTATTTTTATGCATTGTAATGTAATGCGCATGAGCTTATTACGTTGGTCTAAAGGTTCTCCATTTGGGGGAAGAAAAGCCTAAAAGGCTACCTTTACCACGATATTTCGCCGCGCCTTTTATTATTACGCCATTTTACTTTGTGTACGTTATTTGTTTATGTATTGATGATATAGTGCGCATGGGCAAAACAAGTTGGATTAAAGGTCCTCCATTTTGAGGGATAAAAAGCCTAAGGGCTACCTTTGCCATGACGTTTTGTCGCGCCAGACGAAGTATGTTCGATTGAATGTGAGATATGTTTAATTTGACATGCAAAGTCCCATATCATTGTCTTATTTATTTTTATGCATTGTAATGTAATGCGCATGGGCAAATCAAGTTGGATTAAAGGTCCTCCATTTCGAGGGATCAAAAGCCTAAGGGCTACCTTTGCCACGACGTTTTGCCGTGCTTTTTTTTATTCCGTTATTTGCTTGTTGTATGCCATCTACTTGTTTAATCATGCATCATAATGTAACGCGCATGAGCTTATTACGTTGGTCTAAAGGTTCTCTATTTGAGGGAAGAAAAGCCTAAAAGGCTACCTTTACCGCGATACTTTGTCGCGCCATTTACTATTCCGTTATTTGCTTTTCCGTATCGCATCATTGCACGTTTATTTCGATGTATAATTGCCTCTTTAATCATCTCTTTGCATTATGCATCTAATTGATTCTCTTCATTATGCATGCTTGTGTAATTATCATTTACTTGTGTTTCCGTATCCATGAATATAATGTGCTTATGAAATTGTATGTTTGCCGTCATTTCGTTTTACTGTTATGCATGCAAACTTAGATGTGAGCTTTATTTTTATGCATGTGAACTTAGGAATATAACAATTTTGAACATATATGTTGCGTAGATTCGGTTAAGATATTGTACAAATCATATCATTACAAGTGGCATAAGTAAGGGTGTAGGCACTGCATTTTCGCATGTGAAACCCGATGATGAGTCTCAGTTGGAGGCACTACCTTTTAGCTAAGGATATTGCGGGAAACGGAGGTCGGAAGGGGAAATTCAGAATAAGTACGTCATCAAGTTCATTTCACAAGTTCACTGTCCTCGTTAGTGCTGCGTTCGTTACTTCGTTCGAACGTCAGGCAGATTGCGGATGTTCGTGTAGCGTTCGAATGGGCGTTCGAACGAAGTCGGTGTTTCTGGTTTTGCTGCTAGCCTCGTACCCCAGCCCAATTAGCTCCCCAAAGCCCATAAAACACATCCCAATTTAATTAAATTAAACATTAAATATTAAATAAAATATCTAAACCATTTACCAATTAAATAAAACACAAAATATAATCATACCTAATGAAGATAAATCAAATATATTAACTTCCTAACTAAACAAATCACATACTAAATTAAAAAGATGTCATGCCTAATTAAAATCAATCATAACCAATTAAATATTTTGACTTCCTAATCTAGCCAAGATTTGTCCCCCCTCAATCCTTGACTTTCCTTGCTCAACACCAAATCAAATCCTCATTTTAATGCCAAATCCCTTCCTTGTGAGACAAGGTGAAGCCCTAACCCTTCTCTATATAAACAACCCCCAACCAAAGCCATCCTCTCTTTCACACAGTATCATTCACGGTAATAGCATAAAGAAGTAAAAACCATTTCTCTCCTACACCTCCTTCAATAACCGAAGCACACATATCTCTCAAATCACGCCTAAGACACTCCTCCAAGCCTTCTCTTGCACGCCCAAGAGACCTCCAAACTCTCCCATTGCCGTATCCAGCCCCTTCACAGTCCCTAAATCACGCCCAAACAACAGTAATTTAACCCCTAAAACAGCAGCAAAATACACTTAAAACATTCCCTAAAAACCTTAAAGTAATAACATAAAAAACTGCATTCATAATCCTTAAAATAATCACACAAGACTACACTAAAAACCCACACAAAAACTCGGAACAGTCCGTTGAAACGTCAAAACAGGTGACCTGAACAGTGAGCAGCAAAACAGAGGCCGAACAGTAGCAGAACGGAGTTCAAACCGCAAGCAAAACAGCAAAGCAGTGAGCTAGGACGCTAAACCAGTGAACCAGAGAAGTTGAGAAGCTGTACCCTTCTGACATCCGTGAAACGCAAGCCTGAAAGTTGGCAAAAAGGTTAGACCTGAGGGTATCTTTCACACTCGCTTTTTTTTGTACTATTTCTTAAATATTGCTTGCGTGATTGTCATGTTGAAATGCATGTTGTGGCCTTTGAGTAGATAAATATGCATGAATTATGAGATGTTGTATGTTGTGGCTGTGGAATAAAATAAGAGATGTGTCAACTCTCGCGGTATATATGATGGAAACCCGGACATAAATTTCATAGCCGATTCCGAATGGACGGTAATATGATCTGTACTCGGGACACAACTCCACGTACCGCTTGAGTAAACGGCACCCTCTTTTGTTTTGTGTTGCTTTGGTTTATTTATTTTTCGTCACTTAAATTCTGTATGTTGCTTATTTATGCATTATTCAATCGAGCGCATGGGCTTAGTAAGTGGAATGAAAGATCCCCTATGGGAAGGGGTTAAAGCCCTTTACCACGATGTTTTGCCGCGCCGGTTGATGTGTGTTCGGTTGAATGCAAGATACGTTCAATCGGGCATACTAAGTTTGATATTATTGTTGTTTAATTATTTGTATGCATGACTCAATCGAGCGCATGGGCTTAGTAAGTGGAATGAAAGATCCCCTATGGGGAGGGGTTAAAGCCCTTTACCACGATGATTTGCCAGCGCCGGTTGATATGTGTTGGTTGGATGTAAGATGTGTTCAATCGGGCATACTTAGTTTGATATGATTGTCTTTATGTTTTTTATGCATGGTTCAATCAAGCGCATGGGCTTAGTAGTGGAATGAAAGACCCCCTATGGGGAGGGGTTAAAGCCCTTTACCACGATGCTTTACCGCGCCGGTTGATGTGTGTTCGGTTGGATGTAAGATTGTGTCAATCGGGCATACTTAGTTTGATATGATTGTCTTTATGTTTGTATGCATGATGCGATCGAGCACATGGGCTTAGTAAGTGTGATGAGAGGTCCTCTAATTGAAGAGGTTAAAATCCTTTACCACGATGCTTCGCCGCGCCTCGCATTGTACTATTTGCCATTTATGTATTGCGTCCCATTTCATGCATCAGGTCTGTTCCCGTTCGAACACGTTTACGAACGCAACTCGAACGCGCATGCATTTTTGCCTTATCATGCATCAGGTCTCATCTCTGTTCGAACGCGTTCACGAACGCCATACGAACGTGAGCATTCTGTTTCATTTCTGTTCGAACGCGTTCACAAACGCCATATGAATGTGAGCATTCTGTTTCATTTCCGTTCGAACGCGTTCACAAACGCCATACGAACGTGAGCATTCTGTTTCATTTCCGTTCGAACGCGTTTACGAATGCTACTCGAATGAGAACCTTCTGTTTACCGTTCGAACGCGTCTACGAACGCTGCACGAACGCCCACGGTAAACAGATCCTCTTGCATCACATTACGACATGTCCATCTTAGCACATAGTTCCCCTTTTTTTACGTTATGCATTTGTATTACCTCTCTAGTTGTCTATTTATGTTATGCGCTTAAATATCTTTTCTAATATGCGTGCTAGTAAGAATGCTATTTGTTTGCGCTTCTGTGTCCACCAATGCGTTCATTAACTTGTATGCTTGCCGTATGATAATCCTTATGTATGCAAATTGAGACATAGATTACATGCAAATAGGCTGTATGCAAATTCGAATATGTGTTACATATAAATTTAGATGAACTTGTTGATGTATGTATGTGGATTTAGAAGCATGATATTCTTTGAAATAAGTGTTACTTAAGCCTGATTAAATTATTATATAAATCCTTTCATTACAAATGGCATAAGTAATGGACCATTCCGAACCCAACGGTTTGAGGTCTTCCCTTGCGAGGGGTGAGTGCGGCCTTAAATCTCAATTTCCCGGTTCACACCGGGTGGCGACTTCATTATTCTCCGGTTTAGTCCCCCGTGGCTACTCCGTACTCCCGACCGGGCCGCGAGCCCGGGACAGCATGCGTCACCCAGATTGAAGCAGTATTTTGCCTGAAGAAGAGAAAACCGAGCAGTCACCAAGAGAAGACCTGACAGAAGACCTAACCCGACGGAATGAGAAATTCATTCATGCATGCATGCATACACGTGACGTATTTGCATTCCTTTTCGTGTTTGTTCTGTTTTGTAATCACAGGTTTCAAAGAAGAATAGAAAGCGGCAAATGCAAGCCAACCAGAAGTAGTAACAGTACAGTGTCATCAGTTTTAGGAATGAATCAGAATCAGTATCAGTTTCAGGAATGAATCACCGGGTTGAGGCCTGCATCAGTATTAGTCTCAGGAAGGAATCCCAGGGCCGAGGCCCACATCAGTATCAGTTTGGGGATGAGTCCTGGGGTCGAGGCCCACACATCAGTAGCAGTTTTGGGATGCGTCCCAGGGTCAAGGCCCACACATATCATCAGCAATTCTGGGGATGAGTCCCAGGGTCGAGGTCCACATCCACATCAGTTTGGGGGCGAGGTCTATATCCGTATCGGTTTGGGGGCGAGCCCACATCAGTATCAGTTTGGAGGCGAGACCCCAATCACCATCAGTTTTGGGGATGATTCACAGGGTCGTGACCCACATCATCATCAGTTTTGGGGATGAGTCCCGGAGGATAGGCCCACATCAGCATCAGTTTTGGGGATGAGTCCCAGGGTCTTGACCCACATCATCATCAGTTTTGGGGATGAGTCCTGGAGGCGAGGCCCACATCAGCATCAGTTTTTGGGGATGAGTCCCAGGGTCGTGACCCACATCATCATCAGTTTTGGGGATGAGTCCCGGAGGCGAGGCCCACATCGGTATCAGTTTTGGGGATGAGTCCCGGAGGCGAGGCCCACATCGGTATCAGTTTTGGGGATGAGTCCCAGGGTCGAGGCCCAGATCATCAGCAGTTTTGGAACGTCACATCGCATGATCTACTTTGGCCGAGTGTTTAACGAAGAGCAAAAAGCTAAATCGAGTCTGGGGGCGACCAGTCAACCACCCCGCGAATAAGGGATTTATCGAAAACTTGAGCAATAAGACTAAAGGAAACTGAGCAATCACCAAGAGAGAATCGACAGAAAGGAACTATGAGCAGGCCCAGGGGGCGACCAAAGACTTTTGCAGGAAAATGGCACTCTAAAAATGGAGCACGGTTCGGAAATGGACCACTATCACACCAGACGCCGAAAATGGCACTCCAAAAATGGAGCACGGTTCGGAAATGGACCAAGGAAGGCCTAACCCATCGGAATAGGAAACATATCCATGCATACATGCATACATATCACATACATGCAATTTTTGTTTTGTATTCGCAGGTCTGTAGCGGCAAAGACCATCTCATCAAGTAACGGTTCAAAAATGAGCCACACTCTCGCACAGCACGGTTCGGAAATGGACCACAATAGATGCCGAAAATGGCGCTCCAAAATGGAGCACACACAACAGATGCCGAAAATGGCGCTCCAAAATGGAGCACACACAACAGATGCCGAAAATGGCGCTCCAAAATGGAGCACACACAACAGATGCCGAAAATGGCGCTCCAAAATGGAGCACACACAACAGATGCCGAAAATGGCGCTCCAAAAATGGAGCACACACAACAAGATGCCGAAAATGGCGCTCCAAAATGGAGCACACACAACAAGATGCCGAAAATGGCACTCCAAAATGGAGCACACACAACAGATGCCGAAAATGGCGCTCCAAAAATGGAGCACACACAACAGATGCCGAAAATGGCGCTCCAAAAATGGAGCACACACAACAGATGCCGAAAATGGCGCTCCAAAAATGGAGCACACATAACAGATGCCGAAAATGGCGCTCCAAAATGGAGCACAGTTTGAAAATGGACCACCAGATCAACTCAGTTCGAAGCAGCAAGCAAGTCAGGTGGCAGTTGGCGAGCCAGGTAAGTAAAAATTCATTGCATAACTTTGATAGGATTGTCATTTTCACACACTGCACAAGTCCATCAAAGTGGGGGCGACTGTAGGCACTGCATTTTTGCATGTAAGTCCCTATGATGAGTCTCATTTGGAGACATTACCTTTTAAGTCGCGGAAGTCGCGAGAAACGGACGTCGGAAGGGGAAAAGTCAGAAATCAGTATTTGTTGGATTTTATTCGCTTGTTTAGCTTCGGGCTCGCCTTGTTGGACCTCCGTTTTAAAACACCTTTAGCCCAAAACCCCGCAAATAATTTAACCTTGGCCCAAAACCCTTGAAATACACATCAAGCCCACAAGTCCACCACAAAAAAAAAAACCAAGCTCACGCCCACACCAAGCCCATTCACGCCCCAAGCCCAATAAAACACATCCAAAATTAACAAAACACATATTTAACACATGGTGAAATTAAAACAAAGCAAATAAAATCTAAATAATCACCTACATAAATGAAACAAATCACATACCTAATCAAAACAATTCAAATATATGATCTTCCTAATTAAGCCAAATCATGTCCCCAATTAACTAGATATTTTCATTGTGAGACACTAATTAGGAGATGCCACTCATGATTACATTGATTCCTTTCATATTCACAAAAAAGAAACCCTAGCCTTTGTCTATAAAAGAAACTGAAAATCAACCCTTGAGACCTCCTAGCTCTAACTCACGACACCAACAACAAAAAGAAACAAAAAACACCAAAGCTCTTTCCTCTCTCTCTCAACCGATTAATACAAAAACCCTAAAGCACGAGCCTTCACGTAACACACATACGACTTACACGAAAAGCCATGAAGCCAACCCCTTCCACCGACTAAAATAACCCTTACACAAGCCATACCTTCACGCAAACAAAACCCAGCATGTGCAGCAACTCCACAGACCCTAGATCATCACTCACGCAAACAGCCAAGCCCTTCACACAGCCACTGCCCACTCACAAACCAACACCCCTTTAACGCATAAACCTACTCACGAATTAACAGCCCCTTAACGCATAAACCCTCTACAAATCCACAGCCCTTCAGCCCATAAGCCAGCAACCTCCCACTTTACCAAAGCCATCAACAAACACTGACACACTAAAAGCTCACAGCTCACAGGCCACACGACCCCACGCAAGATCAAAACATACATACAAACGGCTAAAAAGCAGCCCTCATTCACGTCCCCAAACTGCACCTAAAAACTACACCCTAAACCGCAAACTGCACCCGCAAAAACTGCATCTTTAAAACTGCAAAAAATAGTAGCCTTTTACCGCAAAATAGTGACTGAAAACAGCAGCAAAACAGCAGCAAAACGGAGCGAAAACAGCAGCCCAAACAGTGAAACAGCGAGGGAAAATGTTGAACCAGTGAACCGGAGGAGTTGCGGAGCATCAACCCTTCCGACGACCGTGTACCGTACTTCCGAGAGACGATTTAAAAGGTTAGACCTGAGGGCACTTTTCATATTTATTTTCATTCATCTTTTAATTGTTTTATTTATTTTCTTCGCATGAGAGTCGTTGGTTAGTGTGTGTTGTGGCCCTTGAATGAATGGAAAATGTGTCGTCTCTCGTGGTATATAGGATGGAAACCCAGACGTAAATTCCGTAGCCAAATCCGAATGGACGGTAGTGCGGTCTGTACTTGGTACACAACTCTACGTACCACTTGAGCAAACGTCACATATTTTTCTTTATTTATCTTGTGTATTTATTATCCGCATTTTAATTCCGCCATTTATTTTCTGCAAGTTATTTGTTTATGTGTTGATGATATAGTGCACATGGGTAAAACAAGTTGGATTAAAGGTCCTCCATTTTGAGGGGTAAAAAGCCTAAGGGCTACCTTTGCCACGACATTTTGTCGCGCCGGACGAAGTATGTTCGATTGAATGCAAGATACGTTTAATCGGACATGCGAAGTCCCATATCATTGTCTTATTTATTTTTATGCATTGTAATGTTATGCGCATGGGCAAATCAAGTTGGATTAAAGGTCCTTCATTTCGAGGGATCAAAAGCCTAAGGGCTACCTTTGCCACGACGTTTTGCCGTGCTTTTTATTATTCCGTTATTTACTTGTTGTATGCCATCTCCTTGTTTAATCATGCATCATAATGTAACGCGCATGGGCTTATTACGTTGGTCTAAAGGTTCTCTATTTGAGGGAAGAAAAGCCTAAAAGGCTACCTTTACCGCGATACTTTGTCAAGCCATTTACTATTCCGTTATTTGCTTTTCCGTATCACATCATTGCACGTTTATTTCGATGTATAATTGCGTCTTTAATCATCTCTTTGCATATGCATCTAATTGCTTCTCTTCATTATGCATGCTTGTGTAATTATCATTTACTTGTGTTTCTGTATCCATGAATATAATGTGCTTATGAAATTGTATGTTTGTCGTCATTCCGTATTACTGTTATGCATGCAAACTTAGATATGAGCTTTATTTTTATGCATGTGAACTTAGGAATATAACACTTTTGAACATATATGTTGCGTAGATTTGGTTAAGATATTGCACAAATCATATCATTACAAGTGGCATAAGTAAGGGACCATTTCGAACCCAACGGTTTGAGGTCTTCCCTTGCGAGGGGTGAGTGCAGCCTTAAATCATTTTCTCGGTTCACACCGGGTGGCGACTCCATATTATTTCTCCGGTTTAGTTCCCTCGCGGGCTATTCGGTACTCCTGATCAGGCCGCGAGCCCGGAACAGCGTCGCTGATTTCTGTGTCCTACAATAACTCAGATATCCACAGTGGTATCTCAAGTCAAAGAATCACTATGCTCACTCAACCCGAGAAGATTCTTATTGACGTTGGTGTACCATCGATTAAGAATCTTCGGTGAGTCGTTCAGTATTTATCCGCTATAAACACCTACACCTCTATACGAGTCTCCAAGACACATGGTTCACTGAGAAACCATCGGAATCCAAGATTCCAATATACGACATGAATCACTCTCAACGAGTTTACTTTACTGACCAAGTGGTGTAAACCTTGACCGAGAACATTCTAAGAAGGACAACGTCATGATACAACTCAATGTCAATTGTGACGCTTTTGCAACGGTATCATAACCAACCATTCTTAGGTCGGTTACGTCTTTACCATATTAAAGAAGAAGTTATATAAAAGAAAATGTTCATTTTATTCATAATAAAATGTTACTTAAGTATTTACAAGGAAATACATAATATAATTGGCACTCAGAGCACCAACCCTCATAAAATCTCCCACTTGCTCTAGTGCCAATATCGATTGTATCTAATACCTATCGACTCCACATGTTTATCAAATAACTTCGAAGGTTTGGCCTTCGTAAGCGGGTCTGCTACATTATCTTTACTCGGTACCTTGCACACGACAATGTCCCCTCGCGACACAATCTCTCGAATGATGTGGTACTTTCATTCCATATGCTTCGAATTCTGATGCGCCATTGGTTTTTTTGCTTGCGCAATGGTTCTGGTATTATCACAATATAACGGAATCGGATTCTCGATACTGGGACTACTCCCAATTCTACGATAAAGTTCCTAACCCAAACAGCTTCCTTTGCAGCTTCAGAAGCTGCAATATATTCTGTCTCTGTGGTGGAATCAGCTGTCGACCCCTGTTTGGAACTCTTCCAACAAACTGCACCACCATTAAGGGTAAATACAAATCCTGATGTAGACTTTCTATCATCAGGATCCGATTGGAAATCGGAATCCGTATACCCATTAACTTGCAGTTCGTTTCCTCCTTAGATAATAATCCTTAGTACCTTTAAAATACTTGAGGATATGTTTAATGGCCATTCAATGGTCATTTCCTGGATTGGACTGATATCTGCTCGTCACACTAATTGCGAAGCTAACATCAGGCCTAGTATGTAACATGACATACATGATGCTGCCCAAACACGAAGCATAAGGTTGATTAGACATTCTAATCTTCTCATCTTCTGTTTGCGGACACATCTTCTTCGAAAGATGTAAGTCATGTCTGAACGGTATGTTTGCTATCTTACAGTTACCAAAATTATACCGTTCTAAGATTTTATCTATGTATGTTGATTGGGATAACCTAATAAGCTTCATTTCTCTATCTCTATAGAGTTTTATGCCTATGACATAAGAAGCTTCACCCAGGTCCTTCATGGAGAAATTCTTTCTTACAGAGGTAAGTTTTGACGCCTTGCATCATCCCAATATCATTCCCAATGATAAGGATGTCGTCAATATAGAGAATTAAAAATACCACCATACTCCCACTGGCCTTCTGATACACACAGGATTCTTCCGAATTCTTGAGAAAATAAGACAATTTGATTATCTCGTCGAATCGAAGATTCCAACTTCGTGAAGCCTGTTTAAGTCCATAAATGGACTTCTTCAGCTTGCATACCATGCCCGAGTTCTCCCTGGAAGCAAAACCTCCGGCTGTTCCATATAGATTTCTTCATCAAGAAATCCATTTTAGAAAAGGCATTTTGACATCCATTTGCCAAATCTCGTAATCATGATATGCGGCAATTGATAATAAAATCCTGATGGACTTTAGCATTGCCACTGGCGAAAAAGTTTCATCGTAGTCGACACCAGGTCGCTGCGAGTAACCTTTGGCTACCAGTCGGGCCTTAAAGGTTTCAACCTTTCCATCGGGCCCGCGCTTCCTCTTGTAAATCCATTTACAACCGATAGGAACAATTCATTCGAGAAGCGGAACCACATTCCAAACTTGATTCTCATGCATTGAGTCCATCTCGGATTTCATGGCGTCTTGCCACTTCACGGAGTCGATGTCCAACATCGATTCTCTACAGGTAAAAGGGTCAGTCTCTTTAACTAAGAGAACATCGAGACTCTTTTCTTGTATCAAATACAAGCGTTCAGGAGGTCTATATACCCTTTGTGACCTACAAAGTGTGTGTGTTGAAGGTTCTCCATCTTCTTGAACTACATGTTCCTCCATTAGTTCGTTGGTTCCAGGTTGTACTTCATCAAGTTCAACCTGTCTATGATCACCACCTTCAGCCAAAAATTCTATATCTAAAAATTTTGTGAACCGAGCTACAAACATATTTCGATGCTCGGTAACATAAAACAAATATCCTTTTGTATTTGAAGGATATCTAACAAACCTAAACTTCTGCCCTCGAGGCAAAAGCTTATCTTGCTGAGCCATCCTGACGTATGCAGGACACCCCCAAATCTTAGTATAACTAAGATTCGGTTTCCTACCGTTCTATATCTCATACGGAGTCGTAGGAACAGCCTTGGAAGGAATCTTGTTCAAAAGATGTGTGGCAGTTAAAAGAGCATAACCCCATAAGTAATAGGGTAAATCTGTATAACTCAACATCGATCAGACCATATCCAATAAAGTCATATTTCTCCTCTCTAACACTTCATTGTGCTTCGGAGTACCGGAAGGAGTATATTGAGCGAGAATCCCATTCTCTTTTAAATAATCAGTAAACTCTCCACTCATATATTCACCATCTTGATCAGATCGAAGGCATTTAATATATTGACCAGTTTGTTTTTCAACTTCATTTCGGAATTCTTTGAATTTTTCAAAGGTTTCCGATTTATGTCTCATCAAATACACATAATCGTACCGTGACAGATCATCAGTAAAGGTGACGAAGTAAGAAAAACCACTGTGAGCAGTTTGACTTAAAGGACCACATACATCAGAATGTACGAGTTCCAATAAGTCAGTGGCTCGGTGTCCAACACCCGAAAATGAGGCTTTGGTCATTTTACCCCAAATACAAGATTCCCAAGTTGGATAAGGTTCAATGATGAGATCATATATCAAACCATTCTTAACCAATTGGGTTAGGCGTTTCACGCCTATATGACCTAACCGCATATGCCAAAGTTCAGTATTATTTATATCATATTATTTATGTTTATTTATTCAAGTATTAAAGATATATTGTGAGGTACGCAATATGTAATGACCATGCTCATTTGGACAACAATGGATCTGAATATTATAACTATCATAGAGCGATTTTTATTTTTTACAATATAACCTTCAGTATCTAATACAAAAAAGGACATAATATTCGCCACACATCCAGGCACAAAATAGTAGTCATTTAATAAAAGTCTCCCACTGGGTAAGGAATCTCGCATATGCCCACTGCAATTGCATCCAAAGAGTCGCCACTCCCGAGTCTTAACTATTTCTCCCCAGATTTCAGCCTTCTACTTCCTGTCAGCACCTGCAACGTTGATGAGTGATATTTATATCACTATTTCCCACTCATTTGACCTAATATTTTGTATAGTTTCTTGAGTTTTGTGAACGTTTTGATATGTTTTGTGTTATTTTGTAGATAAAATAAAGTTTGGAAAGCATTGGAGGCAATTTGGGGCAAAAACGGACAAAAATGCGTCAACATGGATATTTTGGTCTTCTGCGCGTCGCGACGCCCAGACATCAGCGTCGCGACGTCTAAAATACGCCGAACAGTGCTAATGTGCGCCGGGTCCACAAATCAAAATCTGAGAAAAGTTTGACTTTGCTAAAATGTGTCGTGCCACGTGTCACCATCAAAGCCGACCTGCTAACGTGCGCCGTGCCACGTGTCATCATCATATGCTGCTAGGGATGGCAGTGGGTAGGGTATGGTGCGGGTTTGCCATTACCAAACCCGCACCCGCATATGTAAATAAATTACCAAACTCGCACCATACCCATTGCGGGTTTTAATTTTCATTACCAAACCCGCACCGCATATAAAAATAAATTACCAAACCCGCATTGGTACCCAACGGATTTTTTGCGGGTTTTTAAAATATTGAATTACTTTGTGTTCTTAATAAATAATTTTTTAATTAAATATTTTATTTTTAATTGCTAGCTGTAGTTTTCACATTTGTTTTTCATTTGACATATACAACATGCAATGTATGTATATACAGTACATAGATAACATAATGTATGAAAGACTCGGTACCATATGTTTATTTTGTCATATAAACATAATTAAAACGAGTTCTTCTCTTCATAATTATAATGATCTAAGTTAGCCAACTCAATCGACAATAAGCTAAAAAGTAATCATCAATCTTTGGTCATGTTTTTTATACTAAGTCTAATGAAAGTGATGCTTACAAGGCTCAAGTAATATAAGTGTAATGAAGAAGCAGGAAAGCTATTGAAGTTGCAGCAAACACTAGCTTATTTTGCTCATCTCCCGTTTCTGATCATATGAACTTAATCCAAATTTTTATATAATAATTTTATAACAAGTGTGATTAAAAAATAATAATAGTCATGCAAAAAATCTTCAATTGGGGAGGTTGTGGGCTGCAGTTGAGTGGGAGTGTGGAACTGTGTATTAGTGTTTTAGGTTTAGGTTTTGTTAGTTGTTTTTATATGAAGGTTTTTTTATATTGTCCTAAAAATATTAATTAATAAAAAAAATATTGCGGGTATGCGGATACCCCAACAGATACCCGCATTTTTTTCTTAATTACCAAACCCGCACAGCACCCGCAGCGGGTTCTTACTTTAAATTACCAAACCCGCACCGCACCCACTAATATATTTACCAAATCCTACCCATTGCGGGCGGGTTTTTGCGGGTTTGCGGGTAAAATTGCCATCCCTATATGCTGCCGACACTCAGAGTTGACACGTGTCGCCTCGTCATCAGCCATGTCATCGTCAAAAAGTCAACTTCGCCATGTGTCACGCCACGTCATCCGCCACGTCACAAGGTCAACCAAGTCAACTTGCCACGTCAGCATCAGCCAATCACAGCGTGACACGTGTCGACACGTGTCGCAAATCTATGGTGCCGACAGTCTCTTTCCCACGTGTCGCCACGTCGTCGCCACGTCAGCGCCACATCAGCATCAATAATTGAGTATCATATCCTTATCTGACACGTGGCGGATAAGAATCTCAGCGACCAATCAGAAGCCGCCACGTGTCACAATAATTGAAGCCCAACAACTATGCCACGTGTCACCTTATCATCTTATCCAGAATCTTCAAACCAGCGAACCAGAGCGTGCCACGTCGACAAATCTAGCGTAGCGACGCTGAGGACCTGGCGTCGCGACGCTGGAACCAAATTTTTCTATAAATTCAGCGCGAAATTTCATAATTCAGTGCACCTTCCTCTCTCTTCAATTCCTTCTAAAGAGAGAGCTTCTCTCTCTAGATTCTTTAGTTTTTAGTTTTTTTTTTATTTTTAGTTTTTAGTTTTGTAAATAATTTTAATTACTTTTTGTAATAATAGTAATTTAATTTTTACTTTTTACTTTTTACAGTTTTTACTATTTACCATGAGGAGGTAACTTCTCCAGCTAGGGTGAAAGGTAATTCTTTTACTGTTACTATTTAGATTAATCTCCCTTAAAAATAATGTATTAACTATTTAAAATATTGACTTAAAAAGGATACCGCCAGATTGGTCGGTTGGCAATTAAATTTTGGTTCCGCCTTTATGGCTGGTTGGACTTAATTTGACTTAATCAGGATACCGCCTATATGGTCGGTTGGTATTATTATCACAAGTTTATATATTATTTTATGGGAGATATCTAAATTAGTAGTAGTAAAAGTAATTCCTTTTACCTTAGCATTTTATTTTATTTTACTTTTCAGTTTTACTTTATGTCTTTTACTTTTCAGTATTCTTACTTTATGTCTTTTACTTTTAAGTTGTTACTAGCCCTAGTTATGTGTTAGTTATCTGGGGTTGTGATGAATTCTAATATCACCGATTTATAAGGGGTTATTTTATAGTTTGGGTAATTTAAAGGTTTACTTATTAAGTCTTAAGCTTAATGCTTCTTGTTGTCTGATCACCAATAAGATTGATGTGGTAAATCTAAAATGAACTAGACATAGGGATTTTAGGTTTCAGCCTTAGACTTAATAGCCCACGATCTTCCTTGAGGATAGATAACCCTTTAATAGATTTCCTTACAGGATAGGAATATACCTGTCGGGCGGGGGTAGCCATAATTGGAACTTAAACTTAATGAATCCAGATAATTTGGTTGACATAGACATATGGTTCAATTGGGTTAAACTGGGTATTTGCGTCTGACCATCGACAGAGGCTTTTGCATAATTTAGTGTTCCAGGTTAGTAAACTAATTTATTACACAAACATAAAATAACCACTTCATCTTTTAAATGATATTAGAAGGATTCACAACCCTAGATCTTTGTGTCTTTTGTTATTTTCCTTAGTATTTTCTTTTGTCTTTTTATTTATTTATTTATTTTGTAAAACCACTTTCAACCAATCAAACAATCATTCTCTTCTTCATTTAATTAGATATCTGTAAATAAATAGATTCAATAATTAATAACAATAGTAGGAATTAAGTCCTCGTGGGATCGATATTTTTATACTACTTGAACGATACGTGCGCTTGCGTTATACGTGTGTGTTTACGCCGGTCAAACGTATTGCAAATGTGAATAGGACAAGTAGAATCCAAAATCCAATTTGATGTCATAGCTTCACAAGCTAATGAGATATCGATAATAGGAAAAATAAAAAGTACCTGATGTCGATGCTCTTTCCTTCCTTAGTTGTGCAAGATAGTCCGGGCAGTTGCGTTTCCAGTGCCCGACTTTCAAGCAGTGGTGGTACTTGTCTTCAGAAGCTCTCTTGGGCTTCACCGTCTTACCCTGCGGAGGAATATTGAAACCCTTCTTTTTCTTTCCTTTTGTCTTCTTCCCATTCGCCTTGGATTGGGAAGAAGTGGAAAGTGAAGTGGGTTTCGGAAGGCGAGTCGGAACTCCCTTCCTTAAATCTTCTTCTGCTGTAAGAAGCATCCTATGTAACTCATCGTAAGAACAGTGAATCCCATTCATGTTGAAGTACATGACGAACAGGCGATATGAAGCCGGGAGTGAACCGAGAATGACACTACGACCAAGAGTTTCATTGAGCCAAATCATGTCACCTCAACTGCTCGATCAAATCGATCAAGTGAAGCACATCCAGGCTCACAGCTTGCCCCTCATCAAGTTTAGAATGGAACAGTTCCATCGAAACTCTATGAACCACGACCTGTTCCTGGGTCATGAACGATTCATGAAGTTGTGTCATCATGCTATATGCATCATGCATCTCAGAATAAGTCTTCTTAAGCTCAGAAGAAAGAGAACTCGTGATGAATGATTTAACCCTTAAATCATCATCCTTCCATCGCTCGAAAGTCTCATGTTCATCAGGAGATGCATCCGGTGATATTGCAATCAGTAATGGACCTTCCAAAATATACCCTAGCTTCTTGAAATTGAGGACAATCCTCAAGTCCATATCCCAATCCGCAAATTTTTCTACGCCTTTTAGCTTGTTCGTATCAAGCATACGAGCAAAAGGATTGGTTGGAGGTGCCGCCATCGTAAATCTATCAAATAGACTGCGAATCAACGGTAAACAGATAAACAGATAAAAAGATAATAATAGTTTCAAATTATATTATAAAGCTACTAGATCATGAATTTTTAATCTAAAAATGCCCCTCCCACTTTTTCATGCAATACTGTAATCCCCAAACAGAATATAAAATATGTGATAATCAAATCATAACATAATAGTGAAAGGTGGACCCCATGAATATATTTCAGCTCACAGCTTTGGCATGTTCTCGCCTTCGTATATTCATTTAGGTAGACAACTCATTGTCGATCACTCAATAGTAACTCCTGGATTTTCGGTCCTGGTCGTTTCTCGTTATGATAACTTTGGCACGTTCACAATGAGGCGTACCTAGACCCGGCCGGCGGTTCGGTTCGGTTCCGAACCGGAACCGAACCGAACCGTTGTTAGCACAAATCATATCATTACAAGTGGCATAAGTAAGGGACCATTCTGAACCCAACGGTTTGAGGTCTTCCCTTGCGAGGGGTGAGTGCGGCCTTAAATCATTTTCCCGGTTCACACCGGGTGGCGACTCCATGTTATTTCTCCGGTTTAGTTCCCCTGCGGGCTATTCCGTACTCCCGACCGGGCCGCGAGCCTGGAACAGCGTCGCTGATTTCTGTGTCCTACAATAACTCAGATATCCACAGTGGTATCTCAAGTCAAAGAATCACTATGCTCACTCAACTCGAGAAGATTCTTATTGACGTTGGTGTACCATCCATTAAGAATCTTCGGTGAGTTGTTCAGTATTTATCTGCTATAAACACCTACACGTCTATACGAGTCTCCAAGACGCATGGTTCACTGAGAAACCATCGGAATCCAAGATTCCAATATACGACATGTACCAGTCTCAACGAGTTTACTTTACTGAGCAAGTAGTGTAAACCTTAATCGGGAACATTCTAAGAATGACAACGTCATGATACAACTCAATGTCAGTTGTGACGCTTTTGCAACGGTATCATAACTAATCATTCTAAGGTCGGTTACGTCTTTAGCATATTAAATAAGAAGTTATATAAAAGAAACTATTCATTTTATTCCTAATAAAATATTACATAAGTATTTACAAGGAAATACATAATATAATTGGCGCTCAGAGCACCAACCCTAAGATAAGTGTCATCAGAAATAACGGTATGCACGCGATTCCAAGAGAAGGAATGGGTTAAATCTCTAAGGTAATGAGATAGTGTGAATAAATCAATAATCGAATATATGTGAATTAATTGATGACAGTACTGTAGGTGGAATATAAGAAGGTAATAATGACAAAGAAAGGAATAAGCTAAGTCCTGCAAATAGGAGTAACATGATACCAGAAGTCAAGAACAAGCTAAGGTAAGTTAGGGATTATGTATAGTAGAATGCGATTCAAGGATACTATTTTAAGTAATACAGTCTTTTGACTGATTTAGTAATGCAATAGTTTCTCCTATAATTGAGGTTTATAAAAAAAATACCGAAGTTTGCGCAGTAGATTCAAAAATTAATAGAGAAACCTTGGCCATTAACCAAATGCTTATAACGTTATTCACAAGAGAGATCAATAAAGAGGCTACATTACAACAAAAAGGGAAGAACCTCATGGTATGCTCCAAAGACGGACTTGATTTGTATTAGTGGAAATGAAGGTAGGACAACGGAAGAAATGATGGGTGGCACGACATCTAGCAAGTAGGAATTATATATATAGTTCATGATAAGGAATAATCAAGATGGTTCATGTTTAGGAAGCTACAAATTGAGAAATAAATAGTTTCAGTAAAAGACAAGCCCGATTCTGTATTTATTATGTCATTGTGAGAGTTCCCAAGAGTTGGAAAGGAAGCGGTGCGAACTACATTTCCCTAACTAGAATAATTCTCCATTTTAACATTTGTTATATATGGAACTAATCGAAGTAACCTTAAGTTGAGGAGTAAATGACATAGTTATTTAGATTTCTCAAAAATTCAGTAGCACAGTAATGACTCATGACCCAAGGATTAATGATTGCATTTATGCATGCTCTCGGATTTAGGAATACGACAGCAACACGAACGTTCAAAACCATTTAAAAATCCGAAAATTATTGAAGGATTGGTTCCTCATTGGTTGCCTATCAGAAAGGAAGCTCCAAGACCAATATGATTCAAGGAATAAGGTATATTACCTACCTTTATGTATTTTGATTCGATGACAAATCATTTTAAAGGGCGGAGAATTGTAACAACCGAAACTTTGCACTATTGCTTAAATAAATTCTTTCGTATTTCAGCCCTAACCTTTTCATACAATCTCCGATTGTTTCATATTTTATATCATCGAAAAGCTCCGACCAAGCCCTACAACTTTCATGTAGAGCTTTTTGCAAAATTCGGACTCTAAACAGGTCAAAAAAATAAGTTTAAGTCGGATGAATAGTGTATTTCGTGAATAAATCAAAAATAATGAAACTCTTGCATTTCCTTTGAAGTGACCACTTTGCCATTGACTTGTATTTGATATAAATAACCCATATGGACATTTTTAGGACATTATCTTCTTCTTCTCATGATTCTTCGTAAAGGGGAAAAAACAACCCCTGAAATTTTCTTTACTTTCCCTTCTATGCATCTACGGTGTTGGCTGATTTGTTGAAAATTTTTAGCATACTCAAGACGTTTAAGCTTCTTAACTCCTTTGTCTTCTCAAAATTTTTTTTTTTCAGTTTTGAACATGAAAAAAGTAAGCCCCAATTTGTCCTCAAGAACCCTAGATCTTATCTTGTTCATTTAAGCTTAAATTAAGTAGTTATAGTGCATCTACATGTATTTCATGATAGTTTACACATAGATTAGGTGTTAATTTTAGAAATACCCAATTTTCCTTCAAGCTTAAGGGCTGGCCGAGTATTATATGACATGTAGGGACTATTTTTTGCTTTTAATTGATAAGGAATGATCTTGGTTGAAGTGTTTGGATGATGTTTTAGTTTGTAAAATGTTATGTTGTGTTGAAACTTTCATAGGCCCTAAATAACATGTCTTGGTCGAATTCTTACTTGGTAGTGGGGGTTTGATTTTGTTTTTTTTGGTGATAATGGATAATGATTTATGCATGTGATCTTAAATATTGTGTTTTATGTGTGTTGGCCGAATGATATGCAAGGTGAAGGCTTGTTGTTGTGTTGTGTTATAGAAATGGTGAAGTTTGTGCACTTTTTACACCAAGTGTTCGATTAAATATCAGACTGAATATAAATTAATTAATTGAATAAGTTTTTTACAAGATAATATGTGTTTTGGGTACTGTAAAATCTGGCGGTAATGGCCGAATTAAATAAAGTTGGAAGGGGGTGAAATTCATAAGTTAGGCAGTAAGTGTAACTGCCGTAAAATTCCAGATAGGCTGTGTTGTATCGGTTGTAAGTTACATTTTTTATGTCCAATTAAATAACCATAAAATTTTGGATAAACTATACTAATAAGGTAGTAACATATCCCAAAATCATAATTTTTAGACTTAGGACGAGGCCGAACCGAATTTTTGAAATTGGGCGACCTACTGCTACTGCACCCAATTTTTTAGCTTGAACAGCCCCTGAGCTTCGGTTGATAACTTGAGTTTCTGAAATTGAAATTGAGATCCATAAAAATCAGCATAAACTAGACACATTAAGTTGTTAGGGTTGGTGCTCGGAGTGCCAATCCGGATCATATTTATGTCCAATTCATGAATACGAACAATTATTGACATGATCCAAGGGACAAAATTTGACATGAATGCAATCACCTAAGGAACATTGGAGCCTTTGCAATGGCCAACAGGCCCAATCACACGCCAAAGAGCTAAGAAGATCACAAACGCAATAGCGGGGCCAGAGTTTGCATATAATAGATGCATTCATTCTTCTAGTTTTTACTTGCCTTATGAGATTGATTATGATTCTAATTCTTTAAATCCTATGGATTATTATCTTTGATTGTTATTAAGCTTGGGATTATGAATGATAAGGGAAAGGCATAGTTGGTGAGAATAATAGGTTTCCAACGCATTGTGTTTGACCCCGGCAATTGGGTGTGGCTTTATATGCAAGAGGAAAAGATACAAGCATAACGAAGATCCAAGTTGCAACCAAGAGGGGATGGTCTATTTCAAGTCTTGGAACGGATTAATGACAATGCATATAACCTGGATTTGCAAGGTAAGTACAACGTATCTGCTACTTTTAATGTTTCTGACTTAACTCATTTTGATGCAGGTTCAGATTTGAGGTCGAATCCTTTTCAACAAGGAGGGAATGACATGAGTCCAACCACACCAGAGACATTACAGGATGCAGCTAACAACTTGGAGAAACCATGCAGTTGCCAACAGGTCTAATCACACGCCAAAGAGCAAAGAAGATCAGAGAGGCCTTTGCGGGACTAGCTCAGAGCTATGTGACCAGTTGCAGCAACCAAGTCAAGTGCACACAAGAGACACATATGGGCATAACCAGAGAGGTCCCCAAGCTATTTCATTTGACCCAGATGAGCTCAGACTGAAGCATAGCAGATCAGTTTCAGCACCAGCACCCTTTTGACCCGATTTCACCCATTTTGGGACTATGTTGAATTCGGCCAAATGGGGGCATTTTTGTCATTTGTGCTCGACATTTTGACTTTATTTATGATGTAATTAGCATGGTTGACTATGCCATTAGGCTTAATTATGCTTAGATCTGTACTTAGTCGGAAGCACGTCAATTTACTATAGCATGTAAGCACCTGTAGGACACAGAAACTGGACGACGCTGTTCCGGGCTCGCGGCCCGGTCGGGAGTATGGAGTAGCCCGCGGGGGACTAAACCGGAGAAATAACATGGAGTCGCCACCCGGTGTGAACCAGGAAAATGAGATTTAAGGCCGCACTCACCCCTCGCAAGGGAAGACCTCAAACCGTTGGGTTCGGAATGGTCCCTTACTTATGCCACTTGTAATGAACGGATTTGTGCAATAATTTAACCAAGTCTACACAACATGCTTAAGAACAACCTATTAACCATGCATAAAACAACATCATGTTAAACAACCTAATCATGCATAGGAAAATAAATATCATGCTAAAGGACTACATCATGCTTAGAAACAACCAACTAATCATGCATTAAACATCATACTAAACAACCTAATCATGCATAGGAAAATAAATATCATACTAAACAATTAAATCATGCTCAAGCACAACCAACTAGTCATGCATAAGACTATAACATATTAAACATCCTAATCATGCATAAAAAATAAATAACACACTAATCTAAATCATGCTCAAACACAAGTTTGGATGAAACGAAATACGTGTGTCTTTCAGGTGGTACGTGGCATTGTATCCAGAGTACAAACCGCACTACCGTCCATTCGGATTCGGCTACAGAATTTATGTCCGGGTTTCCATCCGATATACCACAAGAAATAACACATATTCCGTCCATCCGGAATCACATCATTCACCAATCCACAATTCTCATGCGAAATAAAATAATAAAATAACTAAAAATGAAAGATAAATAAATAAAATGGTGCCCTCAGGTCTTACCTTTTAAGTCGCTTTCAGGGAGTGCGTTCCACGGTGCCGGAAGGGATATCGTTTCGCTGTTTTCACTGGTCCACTGTTTCCGCTGTTTTCACGGGTTCACTGTTTTTGCTGTTTCCGCTGTTTTTGTCTGTTTTCACTCGTGGCTTCCGCTCGCCATTTTCTCTGATTCACTCGCTATTTTCACTCAAATTCTCAGGCTATTATCCTCTGTTTTAACTTGCCGTTTTTGGGTTAATCTTGGGTACAACTCTTGGACTGTTATGGAGGTAATTCTTACACGTGCATGGGCCGGTTTTAGGGTTGTGGGTTGATGCATGCATGGGGTGGTTTAAGGCAGTTCATGGGCTTGGTTTCAGGGCAATTATTGAGACTGTTTTAGGGTATGTTCTCAGCAGTTTGGCTCACCATTTTTTGGGCTTTTGGCTCACTGTTTTTGGGGCAGTTTTTGGTGGTTTGTTGATCAGTTTGGTGGCTCGGTTTGAGGGCTGTTTTTCTGGTGAATCACGGTCACAGTTTCAGGGTATTTGGGGGCTAATGAATCAGTAAAGGGCCTGCTGTTCTTACGTGTGCATGGACTGCATGCATGGGGCTTATTTGCGTAAAGGGGCTGCTGAAGGTGGTCAGTGGCGTGGTTTGCAGGCTACGTGAGGTGTGCCTGAAGGAGGGGCTGTGTGAAGTGGTATTTGCGTGCGAGAGGGAGAGCAGTCTCGATCAGGTAGGGTGCAGTTCGTTGGAGGCTGGTTTGGTGATGGTGTGAAGCCGAGAGTGGAGGGTTTATGGGCTGTTGATATCGAAGGCAGTGGGCTGGTTAGGGAGCTGTCTTGCTTCTTGTTTTATTACGTGAAGGAGAGAGAGGTGAGTCGGCTGTGATTAAGGTTTATGTTCCTTGTGGAGTTTCCGAGTGAGAGAGTGGTGTGAGTGAGGTTACGTGAAGGTCAGGGTGCCGAGAGGTTGGTGATTTGTTTTGTCGGTGATGAGGGGCTGTAGTCGGTGAAATGAGTCGGTGATGAGGGGCAGATGCGTGTTTGTTGGTTTAGGGACGTGAATAGGGTAGCTTCATGAGCTGAGCGTGAAGGTCCTGGCAGTGCGAATGGGCGTCAAGGTCGTGTGTGGTTTAGTTGAAGGGCAGTACGTGCATGAGATGGGAGGGCTGCTAGTTACGTGGTCATGAGGGTTAGTTGTCTGAGAGAAGGAATGGCGACTGGTTAGGGTTTATTTGATGCGTGAAGGGGAATGAGACAGGGGCTGGTTTGTTCAAAGTGAGGGCTGTTGATGTTGAAGAGATCGCGGCAGAGAGAGGGGTGTGATGAAGGTTGATGATGTGTCTAGGTTTCTAGGGTTTTTAAGGGTGCTCGGCAATGAAGGGTTAGTTCACGGTTTTGTTGATGGTGTGTGTACATGCAGTGGGGGTTTACGTGGAAGGTGATCATGCAGTGAGGGTGGTGTCTTGGTCTCTCAGGCGTGTGCATGAGGTGCTCGGCAGTTTCAGGGTTGCAGTGAAGGATGGTTGGTCTCGGTAGTGAAGGGCTTCATGTGCGTTGGTGATGTTGTTGTGCAGGGCTGTTAAATGTGCGTTGAAATTGAGTGTTTGATGAAGGGTTCGGCTGAGTGTAAGGGAGGTTAAGGGAGTGCTATGTGTACGCAAGGGTTGAGGACGTGAGGTGGAGTGTGTGCCTGCTGTGGCTGATGTTGATGATGAAGGTTAGCGATAGAGGGAGCTGTGTACGTGAGTCAGGGGTTGCTTGTGAGGGAGTATTAGGCGCGAATCAGGGGGTTGGTTGGAGGTGTTTCAGGCGGGAGTTGGGGCTGCTTTTGAGGAGGTTTCAGGCGTGAGTATGGGCAGGTGCGAGGGGTCTATTTTGGTAGGTGTATAGGCGTGTATTTGAGGGGTAGTTATGAGAGGTTGGCTTCGCAGTGGTTAGGGACGTGAGGGTGATGCTTGATGGGTTCTGGGCCAAGGATGATTTCAAAACTGAGACCGAACGAGCGAACTCGAAGCTCGAACAAGCGAACCAAATCCAATAAAAATGCCAATTTTTTACCCTTCCCTTCCGACGACCGCTTTCCGCAACTTCCGCAACTAAAAAGTAGTGCCTCCATTCGAGGCTCATCATTGAGCTGATATGAAAAAATGCAATGCCTACAGCACCTCAATTAGCTTAAGTGAGATTAGCTTCTAATCTTTGTTTTAAGTTTATTTAGGTGCAAAAGGACCTTAATGGTCGTGGTTGAGGTGCTTGACTTAGGGTTTTGGTAATTTTAGCTCTAGGGTCATTTTAGTCTTTTTACTCTCTTGTAAGCCTTATTATATGACTCTTCTTTGTATTTTGGAGACAACCAACCTAATATACAACATTTGAAAGAGAGAAAAGCTTGAGCTTTCCATGGCTATGGCCGAAACCTTGTTGAGGGAGGGATTCCCCTTTTCAAGTTCAATTGACTTATCTAAGCTTGGCAACTTAGTGGCGTCTCCATTGCTAGCAAAATACAATCTGATTTCATGCTTGTGGTTATCATGGACGTGAGTTTCATGGTGGTTAGGGGCTGATCTTGGTTGGGTTTTGTTCCTACAAAATCAGTATTCAAAGTTCTTGGGGTTTTGAGAAAGATGCTTGGGGGTTTGCTTGGTTTCAAACCCAAGTGAGTTTCTTGTCATTTGGTATCATGAGCTTAGGGTTATGAGGTCTGATTTCCTATCCTTTGTGTTGTTTAATCTTGTATTCATCTTTGTTTTTGTTGTTGTTGATTTCGGCCATTAAGGAATTTGTCCTCAAGTTTCGGCCATTGGTGTTCTTGTGTGTTCTTTGTTGTTTCTTGTTGATTCTTGTTGATTTGTGATCAAAATAGCATGAATAACATTCTTTCAGATCAGATTCGACCTAGTGAGATTTATTGATATATCTTGTCTTGCTATTGTCGAATACATGCAATTAGTATTTTTTCCATAGGTATTATTCATATCAACTTTGCAAAATATCAGAATTGACATCATTCATCTTGGTATTTACGTGAGCTTACTTGTTTGCATTCTTGTGAAGTTAGCACAATCTTGTGAGTTTGAGTGAAAAGAAAGAAAGATTGAGTGCATTTTGATGAATGTGAAAGTGTAATTGATGAAACAAATCTGAATGCACCAAATTTGGTGATTGGAGTGAGTTGTATCATTGTTATCTTGCTGATTTGTGTTGTTAATGTTGAAGAATCAAGTGAAGCAAGGTTGAGTGCAACAAATTTGCACTAAATTTGTGTGTATCCAAGCAAGTATCACTTGCCACCTCTTGAAATATTGTTATTATAAGTGAAGAGGCAATAAATTCATCATTAGCTTGACATGGGAACTTGTGTGTAATCATTTGTTTTTAAGGTGCTTGAAGAGGCAAGTAGCTGCATCACCTAGTTGCTTGCAAAAACTATTTACTTAGCTTGTAATTTGACTTGGCTGAATTGGAAATTGAGTTAGTTACATTGTAACTAGATCATTTATACTCATTTTCAAGTTGAAAGGTAGACATTACCACATTGCCGAATTGATTATATGAGTTACATTGTCATTTGAGTTGTATTTACATGTATTGCAAAGTGCTAAGGATATAACTTGAAAATTACCGAATGTGGTAATCTTGTTATTTGCATTGTATTTCATTTGTTTTGTATACATTTTGAGTGTGAGAGACCAAAGAAAAGAGTGAAAAAAAAGCAAAAAAAAAAAAGAAAAGAAAAGTGTGAGACAAAAACAATAGTGAGTGATCACAAGATTGGCTAAGTGTCACATTGAGTGCTTGCTTGTTTGTTTGTGCATTTAGCTAACTCTTTTTTTTTTCTACCCGTGCATTCTAGCTTAAGTCTCTTTGATTGAGTCTCGTGATTGCTATTCTCATTCGAGTTATTCCATCTGCCCTATATACATTATTGGTTCTTTGTGTTTCATGTTAGCTTGAGGACTACACTTGGTTGTGCATTCTTGGACTGAGTTTAATTTGCATTTGAATTGAGGAAGAACTCAAGAGTGGTAAAAGGCAGTGAGTGTGAGCGCAATATCAGGTAAAAGCCAATAGAGTGCAAACACGAGTGGAGTGATATCATTCAAGTGTAAACACTTGAGATTGTGAGGATTTACATATTTGTTTTGTTTTTTTATTATTTCTAATCTGTTTGTTTAGTGTTGAGATGGCAGGTTCAAGTTTAACCATTGATGATAAGATCAAGGTTTTGGATACTTTCAAAAGTGATATCCAATATATTATGATTGATTATAGGAGATCTTATGAGAAATGGAAAAAGACTTGGAAGGTAAATAAATATGCAGTGAATGAAGAGTGTACTCAACAACCAAAAGCTATTGAAGTTGTGTGTAATGAAGTGAGAAGCACTTGTGATGTTGAGTGCATAGCGAATGAAAACACTTGTGATGCCTTGAATGTTGTGAATTGTGTTATAAGTGACATGGTGAGTGAAAATGCTTGTGAGACCGTGAGCATTGAGGGAGTAAACACTTGTGAGGTAGTGTGCTTTGAGGTTGAAAAACATAGTGAAGCTGAGCAGGTGTGTGAGGAGGTCTTTGTAAGTATGGTTGAGATAGTGGCCATGAGTGATGATGAAGCTGTGAGAGCTTGTGAAAAGAAAATAGATGTGGTAGTGAAGTTTTTCCATAACATTTTCTCTATTGTTTATGCTTTTTCATCGCAGGTACAAGTGGTCAAGTATGATTCTTTTATATTTCAATATCATCGTCCAATTGATTTTGTCATAACTATCTATGATTCGGGTTCGGATTCGAGGACGAATCCATTTCAAGGGAGGGAGAATGACATGATCCAAGGGACAACATTTGACATGAATGCAGTCACCCAAGGAACATTAGAGCCTTTGCAATGGCCAACAGGCTCAATCACACGCCAAAGAGCTAAGAAGATCACAGACACAATAGCGGGGCCGGAGTTTGCATATAATAGATGCATTCATTCTTCTAGTTCTTACTTGCCTTATGAGATTGATTATGATTATAATTCTTTAATCCTATGGATTTATTATCTTTGATTGTTATTAAGCTTAGGAGTATGAATGATAAGGGAAAGGCAGAGTTGGTGAGAATAATAGGTTTCCAACGCATTGTGTTTGACCCCAGCAATTGGGTGTGGCTTTATATGCAAGAGGAAAAGATACAAGCATAACGAAGACCAAGTTGCAACCAAGAAGGGATGGTCTATTTCAAGTCTTGGAACGGATTAATGACAATGCATATAACCTGGATTTGCAAGGTAAGTACAACGTATCTGCTACTTTTAATGTTTCTGACTTAACTCATTTTGATGCAGGTTCAGATTCGAGGTCGAATCCTTTTCAACAAGGAGGGAATGACATGAGTCCAACCACACCAGAGACATTACAGGATGCAGCTAACAACTTGGAGGAACCCATGCAGTTGCCAACAGGTCTAATCACACGCCAAAGAGCAAAGAAGATCAGAGAGGCCTTTGTGGGACTAGCTCAGAGCTATGTGACCAGTTGCAGCAACCAAGTCAAGTGCACACCAGAGACACATATAGGCATAACCAGAGAGGTCCCCAAGCTATTTCATTTGACCCATATCAGCTCAGACTGAAGCATAGCAGAGCAGCTTCAGCACCAGCACCCTTTTGACCTGATTTCACCCATTTTGGGACTATGTTGAATTCGGCCAAATGGGGGCATTTTTGTCATGTTTGCTCGACATGTTGACTTTATTTATGATGTAATTAAGCTAGTTGACTAGGTCATTAGGGTTAATTATGCTTAGAACCTTGCTTATTGAGTAAGCACGTCAATTTACTATTTGATGTAAGCACCTCAAATTAGCTTAAGTTAGATTAGTTTCTAATCATTGTTTTAAGCTACTTTAGGTGGGAAAAGACTTTTGGGGACGTGTTTGAGTGAAAACTTTGGGTAGTTTTTAGGTCTTTTTGTAATTTCACTTTAGGGACATTTTTATCCATTCACACCTTTAGGGTTTCTCTTTGTAACCTATTTAAACTTTGTTTTCTTCTTCTTTGGAATAACATACACGACATTTTGAGAAACTTTCAAGCTTTTAATCCTTGGCTATGGCTAAATTTCTTGTGAGAGAGGGATTCCCCTTTTCAAGTTCAAATTGACTTATCTAAGCTTGGCAACTTAGTGGTGTCTCCATTGCTAGCAAAATACAATCTGATTTCATGCTTGTAGTTATCATGGACGTGAGTTTCATGGTGGTTAGGGGCTGATCTTGGTTGGGTTTTGTTCCTACAAAATCAGTATTCAAAGTTCTTGGGGGTTTTGAGAAAGAAGCTTGGGGGTTTGCTTGGTTTCCACCCAAGTGAGTTCTTGTCAATTCTTTTTCCATAATATTACTTATTTAATGGTAGCACCTCTTGTCTTTTATATACATATTCGATCTAATTACGATTAGATATCTAATTATGATTAGATTGAAACTGAATCTGATTTAGTGATACTTGTATATTAGACAAAGACCCTAGGATTTACAACGTAGTGCGCAGTTACACCGTAGTTTGTAATTGATATTGGGAAGCGTCACTATAAGTTGTATATCCATAAATAAAGTTCCTGGTCAAGATTTACTAACATAGGTCGGTTAGTAAAATCCACTAAGACCAGTACATGTCGTATATCATGACTTGGTCCGATGGTTTATCCCAATGAACCATGAGTCTCGGGAGACTCGTATAGACATGTAGGTGTTTATTTGATAAACACTGAATGACTCACTGAAGATTTCCTAATAGATGGTACACCAACGTCAATAGGAATTTTTTCGGGTTGAGCGAGCATAGTGGTCCTTCGACTTGAGATACCACAGTGGATTTATGAGTTATCCACCACACTTTGATGACAGTCACGTCACCGATCTATTTAGATCAGACCTCCGCCTGTTTGTTGGGTGTGGACTGATGCTCATGATATCCAGTGCGTATCAAGATAGAATTTTCCAGTCCTGTATACAGGGTATAGGTATCCTACATGTGTTTGCGATCTAGTAAATCCATGGCCGTGGTATAACTTCGGAAGCGAGTTCCGAGTGTTAATTAGAGATCGTAAATTTGAAAGTCGACTATATTATACCATAAGGATTTGACGTTCTTATCTAATCCCATGAATAATATGAATAGCCTGTGACGGAGGGATTATATGTATGCAATGACCTCGACTTGCATAGTTTAGCGAGATTATCATCTGTGGTCGTCATAATTCATGAGTGGGTGAATTATGGACACGAAATTAGATTTTGTGACAGATAAACCTAAACTTAGAGAGTCCCACAATATGAAGTGTACTCGTTGAGCACTTGGGCAATGTGTTATGAATAATACAGATTATTCATAATACTTCACCGGATTAAATGAGTTAATTCAAATCGTTTAAAGGGTTAAACGAAAACACATGCATATGGGCATTTTTTGGTCAATCGTAATTATTGTGTATTTGTATTTTGTGTGTGGATAAAGTAAGTATTATAACCAAAAGAAAACTATACACGATTCCTTATCCAAAAAAAAACTATACACGAGCAAAGCGGCATAACCCAGGCAACTAGAGAGGACAAGCCCTCCTAGAAGAAAAGCCGAGAGGCTACAAGCAAAATCAATAGAAGATGTCCTTCGTTCTTTCCTTTGGAAGGGTAGTGCGCTTATCACTACTGGGGCTAGAGTAGCTTGGAGCAAAATTTGTTTACCTCTTAAGGAGGGGGGTCTGGGTATAAGAGTCTGGAAGCTTGGAATAGAGCAGCTATTGTCAAGCATATTTGGTTTCTCTGTTCTGGTCAGGTTCTTCTTGGTCTACTTGGGTTTACTCTTATTTACTGAGGGGGAGAAGTTTTTGGGAGATCCCTCGTCCTTCTGATTGCTCTTGGAGTTGGCGTAAGATTTTGGAGCTTCGTTCTTGGTCCCGTCGGCGGATGAGAGTGAGTATTGGGAATGGTGAGTCGACTTTATTGTGGTTTGATAATTGGCATCCTGTAGGCCCGATTGAGTACTCATTGGGCGAGAGAGTGATTTATGATTCTGGCTTGGATAGGATGGCGACAGTTGCTTCCATTATCTCTGATTCTGCTTGGCATTGGCCCCCTTCTAGATCTGCTGCTCTTGTTGATCTGGCTCAGACTCACCTTCCGTCTCCTTCTAGTTTGAGGGAGGATATGCTGGTTTGGGAAGATGATAGACATGGGAAATTTTCTGTGGATTGTGCCTGGAATGCTTTGAGGTCGAGGAGACCCGAGATGCCTTGGTCCCGAGTTGTCTGGTTCCGGAAATCTATTCCCCGCCATTCTTTTCTTCTTTGGATGTCCATTCAGGGAGGCCTGTGTACTCAGGACAGTCTAATGAAATTTGGTATATCCTCTTGCTCGCGGTGTATCCTTTGTGGTTGTTCGAGTGAGGACATCGATCATCTTTTATTTCAGTGCCTCTTTTCATTGAGGGTTTGGTCGTCTGTGTTAGCCATGTGTGGTTTAGACTGGAGCTGTCGAGATTGGCGCCAAACTGTTGAGTGGCTTTGTCAGTTCTCTGGTGCCTCTTTATATCATCTTCTGGTTCGTCTGTCCTTTGCAGCGTCAGTTACCATATATGGAGGGAGAGGAATGCTCGCACTCATGATATGCCTCTTAGGCCAGTTTCTGTTCTTCTATATGATATTGTTTTTGATGTTCGGAATCGTGTTAGTTCTTTACGTAAGGTGACTCCATCTTATGACAATAAATGGCTTCACCTTTCGTGGCACTTGCCCGATGACATCTTTAGTTGATCTATTGTAGCCGTTTGGCTTTCTTCTATGAGGGCTTGTCCTCTCTAGATCCTGGGGGATGCCCATTTGCTCTTGTATAGTTTTCTTTTGGTTATAATACTTACCTTATCCAAAAAAAAAGAAGAACAGATACAGGCCGAATAGGCATATCATGAGTGCGAGCATTCCTCTCCCTCCAAATATGGTAGACTGACGCTGCAAAAGACAGACGAACAAGAAAATGACGTAAAGAGGCATCAGTAAACTGACACAACCACTCAACAGTCTGAGGCCAATCGCGGCATCTCCAAACTAACCCACACATAGCCAGCACAGACGACCAGACCCTCGAAGAGAAGAAGCACTGGAAGAAAAGATGATCAATGTCCTCACTTGAACAACCACAGAGAATACAACGCGAGCAAGCAGAGATACCAAACCTCATTAAACTATCCTGAGTACAAAGGCCTCCCTGAATAAACATCCAAAGTAAAAAGGAACGGCGGGGAATAGCCTTCCGGAACCAAACAACTCGAAACCAATGCAGCAAGGTTCCCCTTGTCCGCATGGCATTCCAAGCACTATCCACAGAAAATCTCCCACTCCTATCATCCTCCCAAACCAGCTCATCCTCCCTCATACTAGAAGGAGACGGAAGATGGGACTGAGCCAAATCAACAAGGGCAGCAGACCTAGAAGGGGGCCACGCCAAGAAGAATCAGAGATAATGGAAGCAACTGTAGCCATCCTATCCAAGCCAGAGTCATAAATCACTCTCTCACCCAACGTGTCCACAATCGGGCCCAAAGGATGCCAATAATCAAACCATAATAAAGTCTTCTCACCATTCCCAATCCTAACTCTCATCCGCCACCGGGACCAGGAATGAAGCTCCAAGATCTTACGCCAACTCCAAGAGCAATCTGTAGGACAAGGCACCTCCCAAAAACTTCTCCCCCTCAACAAATAAGAATGAACCCAATTCGACCAAATAAGAATGAAACCTGGCCAGAATAAAGAAACCAAATATGCTTAACAATAGCCGCTCTATTCCAAGTATCCAAACTCTAATCCCCAGCCCCTCTCCTTTAGAGGTAAACAAACTCTACTCCAAGCCACTCTCGCCCAGAAGAGGTGGGCGCGCTACCCTTCCAAAGGAAAGACCGCATAATCGTCTCCACCTTCCTAATAACAGACTTAGGAAGAATAAATAAGGAAGACCAATAAACTTGAATGGAAAACAAAACAGACTAATGAGCTGAAGCCGTCCCGCATAAGAGAGAAACTTACTACTCCAACTCTTAGCACGCATGACAATACGATCCACAAGAGAAGCACAATCTGAGGCCCGAGTTTAGTAGAAATCAAAGGGACTCCCAAGTACCGCACTGGAAGAATCCCAACTTGGAACACCCCAAAACATGACGCAGTTGGCCCTGAAGGGTATAAGAGATACCAGAGGAGAAGAAAAGACTTTTAACTAGATTCGGGATTAAACCTGATAAACCACTGAACTGCCCGAGACAATCCTTGATCAAGGAAACCGAGGAAGCATCTGCTTTACAAAAAATCATAAGGTCATCTGCAAAGCAAAGATAGTAAGACGGTCCTTAGAACACCGCCAGTGGAACTTAAAACCCTGATTAAGAGCCATATTACGAAGAAGACCTGACAGAACTTCCATAGCCAAAACAAAGAGATAAGGAGACATAGGATCACCTTGTCGCAACCCACGACCCACAGAGAAAAAACCATGCAACTCTCCATTAATAGACACAAAAAACCTAGTAGAAGTCATACACTCCTGAATCCAACCCACCATCCTCTCTGGTATACCAACAGTCCGCAAAACTCAACCAAGAAATCCCAACGAACAGAGTCATAAGCTTTCATCAAGTCAATCTTAAGAGCACATCTCGGGGAACCACCAGTCCGGTGATAATTCCGAACCAATTCCTGACACAAAAGAATATTGTCGCTGATACGCATACCCGCAACAAAAGCAGATTGATTATGACTGATCACAGAAGGAAGAATAACTTTGATCCTATTCGCAATAAGCTTAGAAATGCACTTGGTAAATAACTTACCATTGCCGAATTGACATGCTTACTTGACCTACTTGTAAGCTACTTACGTAAGTAGATGAGTCACCTACTTGTTTTGAAAAAAAAAAGAAAAAAAAAAAGAATTGGTCGCATTGTGCTTAGCTTGATTAGACCATTTGCAAGTTGATTGGATTGCTTTACATGAGTTGTCAACCCCAATGGAAATATATGATGAGTCATAAAAACATAAAAAAAAACATGCAACAAGCACCGAGGCGAAAAAAAAATCATCAATCAAGCATCTCATCGGAAACATATAGATAATTTAGAAATCGTGAAAGCATTGAACAGACGTAAGACAGAAACATTTAATCATTATGCATATTCGTTATTAATTTAAAATAAAACTCAAAACTTGAAATATTTTAAATTATAAGTCAAGAAATCATAAAATAAAGTACCCACTCACAGAGATTGATGATTGTCTAGAAACTCGCTATGGAATCACTAACGATGTGAGCTCATGTCAGTACCATTTAATGATTCAAATTCAATAGACTAGGCATGGCAAAAGTAATTCTTTAAACATTAATTAGGCTATATACAACTCATGAAATTCCAAATTCACTAAAAGTCAGGGTAATCAGGTTATCTAAGGATTTTACGGATCTAGATTCAAAGTAAGAAAGTGCGGTAGCGCGAAATTTCAATTTTCTACCTAATCATTAAAATCCTTTGCTCAATGGTTAACTTCGAAAATTCACTATAATTAATTGGGATAGAATAAAGGGCTTAAATTTTAGTAGAATGGACCTTAGTGCATCTAGTTTATGTTGGTTTTTACGGATCTTAGTTTTGATTTCGGAAACTTAGGTTCTAAGTCGAATTTCAGGGGCTGTTCAGAAAAATAAAACTGGGTATAGTGGCAATCGGTTACTCAACTTCAAAAATTTGGTTTGGCTTCATCCTAAATCCAAAATTTCTGATTTTTGGATATGTTTTTTCCTTATGTATCTAGTTTATTCAGAATTTTACGGATCTTGATTTTGACTTACGTAACGCAACTTATAAGTGTATCATCACAGGCTAATTAGGTAAGACAAAAACTAAAACATCTGCAGGGTAGCCAATTTCTAAAATTTGGCCTAAATTTATATTAAGTTAAAAAAAATCTAATTTTTGGGTATGTTAGTTTGTATCATGTAGTTTATTTATAATTTTACGGTACACCAATCAGAGGTTTAGGATTCATTTTATAAATAAAAAGCCACAGCCTATTCACAATTCCATAAAACAAAAATCGTTGCCCAATCTTCGCTAACTCATTGTTTATCTATTTTATCTAATCCAGCCATTACTAGTGTGCGCCCTAGAATTACTTCCACATATTATCAATCATGAAATACAAACAAAATACCGCCCTTTTGCTACCGAAATCCATTCACAAATCAAGTAACCATTTGATTCATTTCACTGCACAATAACATTATCAATAATATCTCCATCATCATCACTTGCACAATTATTCTCATTTCTTAACATTCTCATTATAAACCACTATCCAAAAAAATTAAGAGGTTTCCTGAATCATACTCATAATAATTTCATAAACAACAACACACTTACACAACTCAATCCTCAACAACAACGCAAATATCAATCATTAACCAAAACCCGAAACCTCAAATTATTAAGTGAAATTTCTTTCCTCAAAAGGAAGTTGAACTAGGTTTAATTCTCTCTCCAAGACTTGTGTCATGCTTAAATTAAACTATCTTTGTGCTTGATCAACTTGTTTTCTCTTGATTTTTCTTCTCCCTGTCTCACGACACAAAGAAGATATTTGAGATTTGGTGCTTCCTTTGTCATAAAAAATGAGCTCTTTGACTCTTGTTTTTTTTGTATAATTGTTGGATTTTTTTTTATTTACTAGAGTTGTCAAGGGTTTTGTACCTAGAAAATGGGCTTAATGGTCGGTCAAGGGGAGGCATTTTAATGGGATTCATTAGTTTGATTACAAGCCCAAATCTCAGGCATTTTTTTTATGGATAAAGTAAGTGTATTAACCAAAAGAAAACTATACAAGAGCAAAGGGGCATACCCCAGACAACTAGAGAGGACAGGCCCTCCTAGAAGAAAAGTCGAAAGGCTACAAGCAAAAGAAGATCAACATAAAATGTCATCGGGCAAGTGCCAGGATAAGTGAAGCCATTTATTGTCATAAGATGGATTCACCTTCCGTAAAAAGCTAGCACAAATCCGAACATCAAAAACAATATCACTAAGCACGACAGAAACATGCCGAAGAGGCGCATCATGAGTGCGGGCATTCATCTCCCTCCATAAATGGTAAACTGACGCGGCAAAGGACAGCCGAACAAGAAGATGACGCAAAGAGGCGTCAGAAAACTGACACATCCACTCAACAGTCTGAAGCCAATCTCGGCAACTCCAATCTAACCCACACATAGCCAGCACAGTCAACCAGACCTTAGAAGACAAGGAGCACTGGAAGAAAAGATGATCAATATCCTCACTAGAACAACCACAGAGAATACATCGCGAGCAAGTAGAGATACCAAACCTCATCAAACTATCATGAGTACAAAGGCCTCCCTGAATAGACATCCAAAGCAAAAAGGAATGGCGGGGAATGGCCTTCCGGAACCAAACAACTCGAAACCAATGCACCAAGGTTCCCCTTGACCGCATAGCATTCCAAGCACTATCCACTGAAAATCTCCCTCTACTATCATCCACCCAAACCAGCTCATCCTCCCTCAAGCTAGAAGGATTAGGAAGAAGGGCCCGAGCCAGATCAACAAGGGCGGCAGACCTAGATGGGGGCCATCGCCAAGAAGAATCAGAAATAATGGAAGCAACTGTAGCCATCCTATCCAAACCAGAGTCATAAATCACTCTCTCACCCAACATATCCACAATCGGACCCATAGGATGCCAAAAATCAAACCACAATAAAGTCTTCTCACCATTCCCAATCCTAACTCTCATCCGCCGCCGGGACCAAGAACGAAGCTCAATAATCTTACGCCAAGCCTATTAAATTATCCTAATTAAGTCTAATTGTTCGGTCACTTTGGTGCGGCATATATAGGCCTTTTAGGCCTAATTGTATGTAACTGGCTCATTAGCCCACCAAACAAAATTTCATTTTCCAATTAATTATTTTTCTTCATCTTAGAAAAATTTTATCCGGCCATCGAGTTTATAATATAACTAGATCGTAAAATTTTTGGCCGTTACAATTCTTCCCCCCTTAAAATGATTTGTCCTTGAATCATATCAAACCCGGAGCTTCTGCCTGAATAAGCACACAATCGGGGAAGTAATATTTTAATAACTTCTTCAGGTTCACAATTGATTCTTACTCTTCGTAACACTATCGTACTACCTGAATTCAATTAACCTATAAAGCTATATCATTTGTTCCTTTGTTGGGTTACTTCGATCAATTCCATGTACAATGGTTCTCTCCGTGAAGTCTTATCCTAGTTACGGGAAATGGGATCCGTATAATTTAACTTTCGGAATGACTTAATAGATATATGATTAGGCCCTCTCCTTACTAAAAAATCATTATTCCTTGATTTGAAACATTCCTTAAGATCGACCATTAAGAACTTCCTTGTCCCATTCATATCTTCCTTGTCATGATTTGTATGTAACTCAAACCAGCCCAATGTTATCCATATCATTTCCTTGTTTCACTATCTTTCCTTCACTGACTCCGATACTATTTCAGATCCTTACGACTTCTATTTTTTTTGACCTCTGAGCATACTTAAAGGGTTTCCATAATGTAATCATTCAAATATATTTATGATAAATAATGTTATATGTGTTTGGTTAATGGCAAACCTCTCTCTACTATCTGAATTCATCACACAAGCCCTCATTATTTCCTCTATGGTATAGTCCATTCTAATTTCTGAAACAACTACTTCAACTTTGATATAAGTTGCGAGCCTCAATTAGAGACTACTACTATAATTATTTTATGCGATATCACCATCTCACTCCAATATTGTCCTACAATTAATCTACTTAAGATATGACACTGCACGAAAAGATGATATGTGCATTAGGTCAACTTACCTACCATTTCCTTAATGGAGTCGTATTCTTTTAGAAGTTCAGGGGGTTTATCTTGTTCTATCGATTCTTAGGGTTAATACAGTTTGAACTTCTCCTCACTGAATTCTTGCACTCTATTTTTCCTATTCACAAGTAAAGCACCATTTCTTCTCTTCTATAGTATTTCTTTTCTTGATTCCTTATTCGAAGGACATTCCTAATTTGTTGTGTATGAATAAAATAAATTCCTTTCATGAACTGATATGTTTACTCTTAGATTGGTAATATAATATTTCTATTACGCTTAAATGAGGTATTTTGTAGTCTATAACCACTAGAGGAACCTATATATTTTCTCAACTTAGGAAAAAAAACTATCAAAATACTCCTCCTCTCAAGAGGCTGCATTACTATCCTAGTATCCTTAATTTGCATCCTACCATGCATAGTATCTGGCCTAATTTACACTATCTTCATTTTCATGTATCGTGTTATTTTCACTTGTCAGAGTTAACTTCTTTCTTATCAACGTCATCGATTTTATTCTCTCTTATTGGAAGAACCACTCCACTTAGTATTTGGTCATTACGAAAAGAGAATTCCTAATAATCTGGTTATTGTACTCTATTACCCCAGAAGACAACATTTATCTAGTTCATGATTGGTCGTTGTTTATCTTATACCGCCTTAATCTTTGGGGGTTACGCCACTTCTTTATTTGTTATCGCATGCCAAAATCATCTTTAACGATACTTAGAGCTGAGCCTTAGAAACCTAGTACGGAACTTAGAAATATTCCATATACTTTTATTTGTTGCAACGATAGGACAAGGTATTCGTGGACGTTACCATTACAACGATTCTAAAAGATTTGGTCACTCGGTTCATCTTAATCACGAAGGTTGTAGGCATCCTTATATGTCTAGGATTGACAATAGTTTGTATTGTTCCTAGCTAACCAAAAACGGTATTTCCAAAGTGTCCCTGATCTCCATGTTCAATTGGTACCATCCAGACCCTTATTCATTTTTTGAAATAAATCATCATCCTTTACACATTTCACCAAACCAGTTCTTAATTTTGACAACAATTATTCCTTCTTATGGTAACTGTATCACATTCTGCATACCCAAAGGTCTTATCATTATGGTTGTAGATAACACCAGGGTATTCTTACGAGATATGTCGAGGTATATATAAGAGCTCATCATATATGCGTCTTTAGCTGGCTTAAGTCTTAACATGATCATTCTTTAAGGAGAAATTGCTTTAAGCAACATGTTTAAAATCGAGCTTACACAGGTCTTGATCCCTTCTGCAAGGAACAAGCTTGATGACTCATTCTGTAGATCTGAATATCTTTGCTGAGGTTTGTTGTTGACCCATAGCGGCAGGGGTGCTAACGCTTACTAGGTTATGATACAAATAAGGGATTTTATTGGAGTGTTGCTAAATGTAGGTTTGTGGTTAGGGTTTTGTTGGAAATTAATTGTTGTTAATTATTTGGTGTTGTTAAATAACAAAAATTAGTAATAATTTCATTTGGAAATTATTAAGTTAATTATTTGGTGTTGTTAAATAACAACAATTAGTAATAATTTCATGTTGGAAATTATTAAGTTAATTATGTGGTGTTGTTAAATAACAACAATTAGTAATGATTTCATTACTAAGTAAACAACAAGAATTGTTAATCAAATAATTAAGTAACAACAAGAGTTGTTAAGTGACAACAATTAGTGAAATGTTAAATGGGGAACATATGGTACACCCATGATGGTAACATTTTTGGAAGGGTTAGAAAATGTCATTATGCATCCTAATAATGTGATTAATAGTAATCAATGCATGTGATTACATAGTGACTTGATTTCCCTCCTATAAATAAGACCATTTGCTTATTGAGTTAAGCAATCAATTAAGTTTGATTAAGAGGTCTCTACAAGCATAAAAGGTATGCAATTGTGTTGTGGTTAGTATAGATTTATTTCAATTAGCATGTAAATAAATCTAGGACTAGTAATACATGTATGGTTAGATCCTAAGAGGACAAACATGTAAATATATTAGGGATTATGTTTCTAACATTGGTATCAGAGCTTAAATGCATGTATTCTAGTTGGATTACACAAAAATTGCATGAACATGCATGAAAAATGTTGAAAATGTTTCTGGTTTTTTTTTTCAAAAATGATTTTCTTCCAACTTTGGGCCGTAATAACTCTCTGTAGAAAATTGATAATCGCATGTTCAAATATGTTTTGAAAACTACGTCATGAGATCTTCAATTTGGTATATCATTTGCTTAATTTGATTAAAATTGAGAAAGATATGGACCCTAGAAGTTGGCTAGTTGAATCTGTTTTTACCCAGAAAAACACTCCCAGAATAGACGTACTACATGTCATCCGGTGTTTAGAGAAGAGGACGACAAGTCGTCCATTTTCCTGTACGACAAGTCGTACGAATATAAAAAGACAACGGACGACATGTCGTCCATGACCATAGACCGACAAGTCGGCTGGCAGTATTAGATAAAAACGACATGTCATACGGCCACAGAACAAGCGGACGACATGTCGTCTGCGCGTGGAGTAAACCGAGGCTAGTCGGCGCGTGAGGGCGCGTGAGGGCGAGTGGGAGCCCGTGGCCGGCGCGTGGAGGCGCGTGAGCCATTCATGGGGCGCGTGATGGCGCGTGAACATCCTGTTGGCCCGTGTTGGTCATGTATGTATCGGTTTGCTTTGGTAATTCCGATCTGTCATGATTAAATGTCTATTCTTTTGCATATTGTACTAATCGGCCATGATAAATTTGTTTTATCATATAAACTTTGTGTTTATGTAAATGAATATCTTTGTGATGTTTATTTTAGTTAATGTAACTTCGTGTTTCATTATATTGATTTTTCTTTGTATTTGTTGCAGAAAAATCATGCCGATCAGACAAAGAACTGCAAAAAGAGTTATGACATCCGCCCACAGTGAAAGATTGAAAGACATGTTGCTGGATTTGGATAAATATCGGATGAAAGAAGATGATGATATGATCTCGCATATAATCACCTTCAATAACATGTTACAAGAATCTATATGGGAGGGTAATTGGATAGGACAACCAAACAGACTGAGATACCTACGAAATACTCTCCCGGAAATATGGCAAAAAAGGCTTACTGATATTTGGAAATTAGTAACTCATACAGAAGAACTACGTGTTCAATACAACATAGCCATTGAGAGGTTAGCGATTGAGTATCTTCAATCTAAGGCAAATAATACCATTTTTCCCTTGATGTCTCGGAAACGTTGCAAGGATCCGAAATTTGCAATAGGTTTTCCATGGTTGTCCAAGATCAATTACCAGTTACCGAAAGAATTTGAGGATTCTTATCCAAAGACTTTTATTCGTTGGAACACTAGAACCGGAAAAGTTTTAAGTGTTAGATATTAGTTTTTCTATGATAAAACTATGTTAATATTTATGTGTGTAATTATCTGTTACTTCATGGCATGTAATTATTGTATTTATATGTATGAATGTTTCATGTTGATTTGAATTTATGTAATTAAATCAATGATTGTCATGTACAATGGTCGCATGATTAAGATGTTCTAAGAATTTATGTAATTTTTAGAAAATGATTTTACATGATTGATTATGTTGATAATATTTTTACATTGGGTAATTGGATGATGATTGGACACATAGTGGCCTTTTGACTCCAACCCCATTGAAGAATTTTATTAAACATAATTCGTTTCATGATAAAATAAATAAAAGTATTAACAATTGTGCATGAATGTCTGTAGAAACTTTGTGTTTTTAATATGGCTTCCGCAACAAAGAACATTATTGCTGAACTCAACAAGGGTGAGAAACTGAATGGCGATAATTATGAAATTTGGAGCATGAAAATCCAATATGTGCTAGAAGAACAAGAGGTTCTTGAAACTTTGAAAATGAGCATGGATGAACCTGAACAGGGCACTACGGCCCAACACAGGCGAGACCGAGAGACTTATGAGGCCTGGAAGAAAAAGAATTACATTGCCCGCATTACGTTGATAATGACCTAATGAAAGAGTTCAGGAAATATGACATGGCTAAGGACATGTGGTCCACACTAGCTGAAAAGTTTGGTAGTACCTCAATAACCAAACTCAGGTCACTGACAATCAAGTTTGACACATACAAGAAACGTCCTGAGTTCACTATGTCAAAACACTTGAGGCAAATGTCAAACATGATTACTGAACTGGCAGATGCTGGACATGTTCTTACAGATGAACAGAAAGTCCAAGCGGTCATTCGTTCTCTTCCAAATAGCTGGGAGCATATGAAAATGCATTTGACCCACAATGAGAGCATCAAAACCTTTGATGATGCCAAACGTCACCTTGAATTAGAAAGCGACCGCCTTGCGGCTGCTAAGTCAAATGCTGAAGTGTATATGACAGAAACTAGCAAACCAGGGGGTTTCAAAAAGAAAGAAAATTTCATGGTGGTGGGTTCCAGTTCGGAAAAGAACAAAATTCTTCTAAGCCAGAAAAGAAACAGAAAACCAATCAACATGGGAAAGGAAAACGTCCTACCAAAAAGAAAAACATGGCAAAGGTTAAATGTTTTAACTGTGGTAAGAAAGGTCATTTTGCTCGTGACTGCACTGAGCCTAAAAAGGTGAATACCTTTCGTGCATATTTAAATGAAATATGTGTTTCAAGTTCAATCTTTCTAACTGAATCTAATCCTTTGTGGACTGTAGACTCAGGAGCCACAGACCATGTAGCGAAGGATAGAGATGCCTTCGTGGAATTTCGGCGAATTTCACCTGGGGTGAAGTGGATATATGTTGGCAACAACTCACGGGTTGAAGTCAAAGGCATAGGAACATGCAAGTTAGTCATGCATGGTGGAAAAACTTTACTACTACATGATGTATTGTTTGCTCCACAAATTCGTCGAAATTTAGTCTCTGTGTTGGTTTTGGTTAATTTAGGTTTCAATTTGAACTTCCATAAATTTGGTGTTGATTTGTACTTAGGTACAATACACTATGGTTCTGGTTATTTTCTTGATGGTTTTATTGTATTGAATGTTGAGTGTTTCAATCACAATTCCAGTTTTTCGTTTGTTACTTCAACTGTCAATAATGATGTGATGTAATTGTGTGGCATGCTAGACTTGGCCACATTGGCCAACAAAGAATGAACAGATTAGCCAAAGAAGGCTTTCTGGGAAATATTGAGAAGGTAGAATTGTCAACCTGTGAATATTGTTTGGCAGGAAAAACTGCGAGAAAACCATTTGGAAAAGGGACTAGAGCAGAATTTCCATTACAATTAATTCATTCAGATATCTGTGGTCCAATGAATGTCAGGGCAAGGCATGGAGCATCTTATTTCATCACATTTATAGATGATTTTACTCGCTTTGGTTATGTCTATTTGATTGCTCATAAATCCGAAGCATTAGAATGTTTCAAGAAATTTATGAATTTGACAGAAAATCAATTGGACAAGAAAATTAAAGCACTACGCACTGACCGTGGTCGTGAGTACTTATCTGATCAGTTCAGAGAATTATGTGATGAAAAAGGAATTAGTCGTCAGTTGACTACTCCTGCTACTCCTCAACAAAATGGTGTTGCGGAAAGAAGAAATAGAACTCTTCTTGAGATGGTTAGGTCTATGATGGCACAAGCAAATTTGCCTATAACCTATTGGGGTGATGCATTATTAACTGCCACATATGTACTTAACCGAGTGCCATCTAAATCTGTGTCCACCACACCATATGAGTTATGGACAGGTCGTAAACCAGATATTCACTTTCTAAAACCTTGGGGTTGTGCGGCTTATGTTCATGTGCGTTCTCACGAACATGGAAAGTTAGGCCCAAGAGGAAAAAAGAGTATCTTCATAAGATATTCTGAACAATCAAAAGGATATGTTTGCATAGGTGAACATGAAAGTGGAGGCGTGACAGAATTTGAATCACGAGATATCACATTTTTAGAAAATGATTTTCCTAAGCAGGGAGAGATAGGTCAAGATTTATCTCTATATGAAACTCAAGATCACATGGATCACATGATTGGTGAACACTCGGGTTTACCTAATTCAAGTGGGAGTGATGAGAGAAATTTGAGAAAACATGATGAATCTGTTTCACATGAATCTCAAAATGATGAATTAGTTTCACACGAGTCTCATTTACGTGATCCGAGTGGGAGTGATGTACATAATCCTAGTGGGAGCAATGTGCACGATCCAAATGGGAATAATATCGAAAGTGAGGAATCAGTTCCACCACTAGAATCCCAATTGCGTAGTAATCGTATAGGCATTCCTCGACGTCGTTTCGATATCGAAGGAGAAACCTTTATGATTCTACCTCAAGATGATGAAGAACCTAGAAACATAAGAGAGGCTCTTCAGTGTCCTGCTAAGGAAAAATGGATGAAAGCAATGGAAGAAGAGATGGAGTCAATGAGGTCCAACCAAGTTTGGGAATTGGTTGATCTACCCAAAGGACGTAAAGCTGTTAAGAACAAATGGGTTCTTAAAATAAAGCGTAATGCCGATGGCAATATCGAAAGATATAAAGCACGACTTGTGGCAAAAGGGTATACGCAACAGGAAGGAATTGACTACGAAGAGACTTTTTCACCTGTTGTAAGGTTTACCTCAATTCGCTTGATTCTGGCTATAGTAGCAAGTATGGATCTAGAATTACATCAAATGGATGTAAAGACTGCTTTTCTCAATGGAGAACTTGATGAAGAAATCTACATGGAACAACCAGTAGGTTTCATAAAAGAAAATGAAAAGGAGAAAGTATGTAGACTTTTAAAGTCTATATATGGTCTCAAGCAATCGTCTAGACAATGGTATATACGATTCCACAATACAATCATTTCGAATGATTTCACAATGATAGATGAGGATCATTGTGTGTACACCAAGAGAGATAAAGATAAGTTCATTATCTTATCTTTGTACGTGGATGATATACTTATAGCCGGAAATGATAAGGAGTTTGTAAAACACATTAAAGAATGGTTATCATCTAACTTCGAGATGAAAGATATGGGTGTGAAGCTGCATATATTCTTGGGGTTAAGATCTCAAGAAATCGTTCAAAGAATTTATTATCTCTTTCACAGGAGTCATATATAAAGAAAATTCTTGAACGCTTCCAAATGCAGGCTTGCAAACCCATTGATACTCCTATCACGAAAACTGAAGCTTGAGTCGTAGATTGTGTCCTGAAACTCCACAGGAAAAGGAACAAATGAAGAAAGTTCCTTATGCAAATGCAGTTGGAAGTTTAATGTACGCAATGTTGTGTACAAGACCTGATATCTGTTTCGCTGTTGGAATGGTAAGTAGATACCAATCCAATCCAGGACTAGCACATTGGAAAGCAGTTAAAAGAATATTTAGGTATCTGAGAGGGACAGCTGATTACTCATTGTGTTATCAAGGAAATGATCTGCAATTGAGAGGCTATACTGATGCTGACTGGGGAGGAGATTTAGATGAAAGAAAATCTACCTCCGGTTTTGTTTTCTTGCTAAACAATGGTGCCATTTCATGGAGCAGTAAGAAACAATCTTGTATAGCCTTATCCACAATGGAGGCTGAATTTGTGGCCTTTTCATCAGCAGTACAAGAGGCTGTGTGGTTGAAAAGGTTCTTGGATCACTTGGGTATGTCAAATGAAGCTTCTGGTCCAGTATTAGTTAACTATGATAGTGAAGCAGCGATAGCCTACACAAAAGAAACCATGACCAAATATAACTTTGTGAAAGACATAGTTGCACGAGAAGAGGTAAACATGAAGTACATTTCTACGCAAGAAATGGTAGCAGATCCATTGACCAAGCCTGCTCCTAGAGATGTCTTTGTTAGACATGTAAAAACTCAGGGATTGCGTAGATGTTAATGTGCTTACATATTATGATATGTATTTTTCCCAAATAATGTTTACTAATGTTAATACTCATTGATATTTGTGTTCAATGCTTACATGTTATTATGTTGATACATGTTTAAACAAATATACTATTTGTTAGTATGAGAAGTATGTCGGACAAGTGAATGATTGGCCCTCTCACACGGGCAATCGCCTCCATTACTTTGTGTTAATGGGAGATGAGACAAATTTTTAAGCTAATTATCTGAGTGATAATTTAGAGAGCTCAAGCTTGAAATTAAGTAATGTCGTTATGGGGTCACTTTCTCTGTGATATGACCTAAGGTGAATAAGTTCGTTTCACCTTACTTGTCTTAATGTCAGTTATGAGTTAGACATTGTGTTTGTCTGAACTATAATCTGTACGGTATTTTATGAGACATGCGCTCCATGGGAAAGAGAGAATACCGTAGCACATGTTTTCATACCATGTGTACATTTGTGACTATTGAGGGTAATACAAGTAAAGATCTCAGTCTTGATATTGTGTGAGACCCTTGAGATTATTTCAATCTCACATTGTACCCTTTAGACTCTTGTCTGCTTCTTAAAACTTAGATTTGATGATCGCTATCTTGGAGTGTTGCTGAAAGATCATGAGAGATTCGATCTGAAAGAACATCTCTGGAAAAGCGAATTGAATCAAAGTTGAGAGATTCGAGAAATGAGAAAGATCATTATATGAGTAATATCACATTAGCTTGTATTCACTGGTCGACCAATTATGTTATTCTATGTGATCAAACATGATTGTGAATACAAAATAAATATTACATTCGAAAAGAGATCGAGAGAGATTTAATGTGATAAATGATCGAGGATACTGCATACATAATCCACTATGGTTCTATCCATTTTTCGAGCGGCTATATATTCCTAACAGATGTATAGCAAGTGAGCTCTCGAAGTATGCTGGTCGCACGGCACAATTGCAAAGTATGAATTATTCTTGTAGAGATAATAAAAATTGTTGATCCCATCATGTGTGAGTGGGAGATGTTGGAAATTAATTGTTGTTAATTATTTGGTGTTGTTAAATAACAACAATTAGTAATAATTTCATTTGGAAATTATTAAGTTAATTATTTGGTGTTGTTAAATAACAACAATTAGTAATAATTTCATGTTGGAAATTATTAAGTTAATTATGTGGTGTTGTTAAATAACAACAATTAGTAATGATTTCATTACTAAGTAAACAACAAGAATTGTTAATCAAATAATTAAGTAACAACAAGAGTTGTTAAGTGACAACAATTAGTAAAATGTTAAATGGGGAACATATGGTACACCCATGATGGTAACATTTTTGGAAGGGTTAGAAAAGGTCATTATGCATCCTAATAATGTGATTAATAGTAATCAATGCATGTGATTACATAGTGACTTGATTTCCCTCCTATAAATAAGACCATTTGCTTATTGAGTTAAGCAATCAATTAAGTTTGATTAAGAGGTCTCTACAAGCATAAAAGGTATGCAATTGTGTTGTGGTTAGTATAGATTTATTTCAATTAGCATGTAAATAAATCTAGGACTAGTAATACATGTATGGTTAGATCCTAAGAGGACAAACATGTAAATATATTAGGGATTATGTTTCCTAACAGGTTTTCTCGATTCTATCAAAAGCTATCAGATTCCCATCTTCTTACATTTGAGGAAAATGTATTGGGGTGGGTGGGCATTATCAGAACTCCTGGTTTTTATTATATTAAATGTTCACTGTTACTTCTTCTCATTTCATTAATGTGGGCTGCCAAAAGGGGCATTGTGTAAATCAGGTAATTTACTGACCTTGTGGTTCAACTTCATCGATTCTTGCCCATGTATTCTTATCGACTATAATCCTAGAAACAACACTATCTATCCTTATAACCTAGGCTCGTGATTATCTAAAACTTCCTCTTACTTGTTAATACTCTCAGCGTACAAGTAATGCATCATATTCTAACATTTCGAAAACATTCATATGAAGACCGATGAACATCACACACTTTTCGATATTCTTCGACAATCATTACTTGCTTTAAATATTTATAAAGGCTTATCTGCTAGGTTTGTCTATCTTGATGCGTCTAGTCAAGATCAGGCTTTATGATAGGAAATTATATCGATCTAAAGCCAATTTTTTCCTTAGTTATTCCTTTACACCATCATTTGTAATACCCTGGTAACCCCAACTACTAAATTAGGGATGGCATAATACATGATGAAAATCATGTTCAAGCATGAATGGACTCACGAAATTATTTTTTGGACATTCGACGAATTCCTCGCAGTACCAATATGGAATTCATTCTAAAGTTCAATACAGAATATTCCGGCAGTAACTTTTTCATATGATCTCTAATTTTTATGGATTTTATATCGACGAAAAGATAATACCGAGATCTACAATTTCCATGTCGGACATTCCTCCACATTCGAACCAGAAACAGGTCAAAAATGCAGCTCAAAAAATTTGAATGAATAGTACCATAGGACTAATCTAGAGAAATATAAAATTTTCTCAAATTTTCTAAACTTTTCTTCATTAAATCATTTACAAATAGCCCATAGTATAAAAGGGAACATTATTCTAGCATCCCTCCATTTTGGTAAAAAGAAGAAAACGTGAGGGAGGGGAGAGAAAGAAAAGAAATTCGGTAGTGTATGACTTCTACTATGTTCTCCGTGTCTATTAATGGGGAGTTGAATTGTTTTTTCTCTGGGGGCCATGGTTTGTGACAAGGTGATCCTATGTCTCCTTATCTTTTTGTGTTGGTTATGGAAGTTCTCACGGGCTTACTTCATAATATGGCTCTTGATCGGGGTTTCAAGTTTCATTGGCACTGTTCAAAGAGGACCGTCTCGCTCATCTTTGTTTTGCAGGTGACCTTACAGTTTTTTTAAGGCGGATGCCTCCTTGGTCTCTTTGATCAAGGAGTGTCTTCGGCAGTTTATGGGTTTATCAGGCTTGGTTCCTTACCCATCTAAGAGTCATATTTTCTCCTCCGATATCTGACATGATCCAGGCTGACAACAAAGCAAAAGACACATTACAAGTACCAGAAGGGCCAATTACGAGGCAGAGGACCAAAATACTCAGAGAAGCAATGGCGGGATTAGTTCAGAGTTTTATGGCCGATTGCAACAAACAAATAGAGACGCATGTGGGCTTCAATAGAGAGGGCCCAAAGCCACTTCACTTGGCCCAAATCAGTTTTGAATGAAGCTTCACATGCCTTTGAAGACTTGAAGACTTTGGTATTTTTGTAATTTAGCCTTTAGGGGCATTGTTGGTTTTATGCCTTTAGGGTTTCTCTTTGTAACACTATTAAGCTTTCTTTCTTTTTCATTTTGGGAACAATCACGAAATTTGTAAAACACAAAAGCTTAAAGCTTTGGCTATGGCCGAATTCTTGTAAGAGAGGGATTCCCCTTTTCAAGTTTGAATAGACTTATCTAAGTTTGGCAAACTTAGTGGCGTCTCCATTACTAGCAAAACACTACAAGGATTCATCTTAAAGGTTCTCAAGGGCAAGTTCTATGTGGGTCTTCTTTGTGGCCTTGGAAGGGTTTTGTTTCTACAAAATCAAATTCGCGGTTCTTGGGGTTTTGTCCGTTGCTTGGGGTTTGCTTGGATTTCGAATCTAAGTGGGTTTCTTGTCAATATCTCTCATACTTTTAAGGATCAGCTATTTCTTATTTTGGGTTTCTGTGAGGGTGTCCTTCCACTGCGGTATTTGGGAGTTCCATTGATTTCTACGAAGCTCCAGGCTTCAGATTGTGCTTCTCTAGTTGAGCGTATTGTTGGGCGTGCTAAGAGTTGGGGTAGTAGGTTTCTTTCATTTGCGGGGAGGCTTCAGCTCATCAAGTCGGTTATGTTATCCATTCAAGTTTATTGGTCATCCTTATTCATTCTTCTTAAGTCCGTTGTTAGGAAGGTGGAGACGACTCTCAGATCCTTCCTTTGGAAGGGTAGTGAGCTTTTTTCCTCAGGGGCGAAAGTGGCTTGGTGTAAAGTTTGTTTACCTCTGGAAGAGGGGGTTTGGGGATTACGAGTTTGGGTACTTGGAATAGAGCAGCAATTGTTAAGCATTTATGGTTTCTCTATTCTAGTCAGGTCTCCTCTTAGTCGCATTGGGTTAAGTCTTACCTATTTCGGGGGCGTAGCTTTTGGGAGGTTTCGTGTCCTAAAGATTGTTCCTGAAGCTAGAGAAAGATTTTGGAGCTTCGATCTTGGGCTCGTCAGAGGATGAGGTTTAGGATTGGGAATGGTGAGAAGATGTTGTTGTGGTTTGATAACTGGCATCCGCTGGGCCCGATTGTGGATACATTGGGTTAGAGAGTTATTTATGACTCTGGCTGAGATATGATGGCTAGAGTTGCTACTATTATCTCAGACTCTTCTTGGCATTGGCCTCCGGCTCGGTCTCGGTCTGCTGTCCTTGTTGAGTTGGCCCGGTCCCTTCCGTCGGACCCTCCTAGTCTGAGGGAGGATGACTTGGTTTGGGAGGATGACAATAGAAGGAGGTTTTCTTTGTATAGTGCTTGTGATGCTATGAGGACGAAGGGCACATTGATGCGTTGGTATCAGGTTGTTTGGTTTCATAAAGCTATTCTGCGCCATTCCTTTCTACTTTGGTTGACTATTCAGGGTAGCCTTTGTACCCAAGATAGACTGATGAGTTTCAGTATTCTTCTTGCTCGTGATGCGTCCGCTATGGTTGTTCAGGCGAGGATATTAACCACCTTTTCTTCCAATGCTCTTTCTCTTCGCGGGTTTGGACGTCTGTGTTGGCTATGTATGGGTTAGATTGGAGCTCCCGAACTTGGCTGCAGACTGTTGAGTGGATGTATCAGCTCACCAACGATTCCTTATGTCATCTTATTGTTCGGCTTTTGTTTTCTGCGTCAGTTTACTTCATCTGGAGGGAGAGGAATGCCTGCACTAATGATGTGCCTCCTCGCCTGTTGGTGTTCTTCTTAGTGATATTGTGTTTACTGTTCGGACTCGTGCTAGTTTATTGCAGAAGGTGACACCATCTTATGATAATAAATGGCTTCACCTCTCTTGGCACCTGGCTGATGACATCTTCGGATGGCCTTGTTTTATTTGTAGCCTTTTGGCTTTTCTGCTAGGAGGGCATGTCATCTCTAGTTGTCTGGGGTATGCTCTTTGCTTCTGTACAGTTTTGGTTAAAATACTTACTTTATCCGAAATAAAAGAGATGGAGACCACTTCTCTACTAAAGATTAAGGAGGAAATAAGGGTAAATCAAACCCGATAACCTAGAAAGAAGAATAGAAAGCCTAGAAGACTTGAATGGTGAAGGAAATCAAGTGGGTTAATGTAAGAAGAAATGATATGATCCAGGGTACCCAACAGAGGGTCCTCGACGACAGAGTTCAATTAGGCTTATTGTGGGTTAATTTGTATTCAATCTTTAAGTCCAAGACAACTTTCAAACCTAAAGAACCAGATTGAAATAGATGAGAATGATGTAAGCCCAATATAGAAGCAGTTTTGCCGAATCGAGTCCGACACTAAAAATTTGGCCAAAACAAGACTTAATGGGCTTGAGACACATAATTTGGGCCTAGTTACATGAAGGCCACGAAATTTAGGAGCTTTTGGTGCAAGGAGACAACTTTAGACATTTTTAGAACAATTTTTTACATTTGTTGACTTATTAGGCACCTTTGTTGGATTTTTGTGATTTTGTTGTTTTTCCTTTATTGAATTTATTGGCAAAGTTTTTGATTAAGTTTCTATTACTTTTGACTTTCTTGGAAAGTTGTCTAGGTTGTTAAATGACCATTAAGGGCATAACTATATATTGTAACATTTATTTCTTAATGAAAAAAGAATCATCAAATTTCGAAATTCATCTCCAATAAGAGCTTGGCTTTGTCCAAAAATTGCTTAAGGGAGGGATCCGCTTATTTCATGCAATCGACTTATCTAAGGCGTGGCAACCTTAGTGGCGTCTCCGTGCTAGCAGAACACTTCAATGAATCATCTTAAGGGTTCTCAAGGACAAGTTCTTTGTGGCCTTGCAAGGGTTTTGTTCCTACAAAATCAAATTCGCGGTTCTGGGGTTCTGTCCGTTGCGAGGGGTTTGCTTGGCCTAATCCTCCAAGTGAGTTCCGCGTCATTTGGTATCAGAGCTTAGGGTTCCAAGGTCTGATTTTTCTATCTTTTACTTTGTGTTTTTTATTTAGTTTTTATTGTGTTTTGAGATGGAAAGAGAATTTGAGACCATGGATAGAAGTTTTCAAAATAATTTGGTCTTCGTCTTTCGTACGAGATGCCGCATCAACTCTAGAGCGTGTAGTATGATCATCAGTAGAAATGATCCTATTAATTTTGCTAGTACTACACTAGTGGAAAAGTTGGGATTACCATTAATACCTTTGGATAGACCTTACTTGTGGATAAGTGAATTTGGCGAGGTTGAGGTTAGTCATAGAGTTGTGGTTAGTTTTGCTATTGGGGAAAAATATATTGATGAGGTAGTGTGTGATGTAGTTCCTATGAGTACTACACATATATCATTGGGCAAGCCTTGGTATAAGTTTAACAAGGTAACTTATGATATGGACAAGAATAGATATAAGGTCAAATATGGTGGGAAAGTCATTACTATCATTCCTTTAACACCACAACAGGCATATGATGATGTGTTGTATTTTCAGAGGAGTACAAGTAGTGAGAGACATGGTAATGTTGATAAAGTATGTTCTGTGGAGCCATCAGAGAACGACATGGGTAATGAGATAGTTGAAGAATTTGTTGTAAAGGAAAGTGTATGACAACAAAATGAAGTAGTGACTAAGGTTTTTAATGAGAGTAAGATCATTAGCGAGGCTAAAGTCGGTGAGAATGCTTGTGAGGCCAAGAGTTATGAGTGTGTTGTTGTGAGTTACATGGTGAGTGGAAATGCTTGTGAGACCGTGAGCATTGTGGGAGTAAACACTTGTGAGACAGTGTGCTTTGAGGTTGAAAAATATAGTGAAGCCGAGCATTTGTGTGAGGTCTTTGCAAGTAAGGTTGAGATAGTGGCCATGGGTGATGACGAAGCCATGCGAGCGAGTGAAAATGAAGTCGATGTGTTAGCGATGTTTTTACCTAACGCATTCTCTACTATTTATGTTTCTTCATTGCAGGTACACGTGGTCAAGTATGATTCATTTATACACCATGATCATCATTCAATTGATTTTGTCATAACTATCTATGATCCGGGTTCGGATTCGAGGACGAATCCATTTCAAGAGAGGAGGGAGATGATATGATCCAGGGTACCCAACAGAGGGTCCTCGACGACAGAGTTCAATTAGGCTTATTGTGGGTTAATTTGTATTCAATCTTCAAGTCCAAGACAACTTTCAAACCTAAAGAACTGGATTGAAATAGATGAGAATGACGCAAGCCCAATATAGAAGTAGTTTTGCCGAATCGAGTTCGACACTAAAAATTCGGCCAAGACAAGACTTAATGGCTTGAGACACATAATTTGGGCCTAGTTACATGAAGGCCACGAAATTTAGGAGCTTTTGGTGCAAGGAGACAACTTTAGACATTTTGGGAACAATTGTCACATTTGTTGACTTATTAGGCACCTTTATTGGATTTTTGTGATTTTGTTGTTTTTCCTTTATGAATTTCTTGGCAAAGTTTTTGATTAAGTTTCTATTACTTTTGACTTTCTTGGAAAGTTGTCTAGGTTGTTAAATGACCATTAAGGGCATAGCTTTTAATTAGCCATAATTTGTCTATATATTGTAACATTTATTTCGTAATGAAAAAGAATCACCAAATTTCGAATTTCATATTCATTTTGAAGTCTTGGCTATTGCCTAAATTGCTTAAGGGAGGGATTCCCCTTATCTCATGCAATCGACTTATCTAAGGCATGGAAACCTTAGTGGCGTCTCCGTGCTAGCAGAACACTTCAATGAATCATCTTAAGGGTTCTCAAAGACAAGTTCTTTGTGGATCTTCTTTGTGGCCTTGGAAGGGTTTTGTTCCTACAAAATCAAATTCGCGGTTCTTGGGGTTCCGTCTGTTGCGAGGGGTTTGCTTGGCCTAATCCTCCAAGTGAGTTCCGCGTCAAGAAACTTGACCCAAATTTGAAGTGTTGTTATTTTGATGATTGTGGTTTGTTGTTATCTTGAGTTTGTTGATGATTAAATGGTTATTATGTTAAGAAAATGAGGATTCAGATAAAACCCAATTTAAGAAACCCTAAGCTTCGAGTCAAATTAAGGAGTATAAAATGGAAGGTTGTGATGATAATAAGAGTATATTGATGATATTTTCTATATTTGTGTTGTGGTTATCGCTTGAATAGTGTTTTAGAAGTTGAGAGTGAAGATGAAGTTGAAGTTGAAGTTAGGTCCTGAAAACAGGATAGAGTCGCGACGCGTGCACCTGGCATCACGACGCATTCTAGGAACTTACTCTTTGATTTGGTTATGGAATGTGAGCGTCATGACAGCCAAGGACTAGCGTCGCAATATGGAAATCAAAATAGGCTCACTGCTTCATTTCTGATTGGTGGACGTCGCAATGCTCAGCACTTAGCGTCGTGACCCGTGTGGGAGTCGCGACGCCTAACCCTTGCATCGTGACATGGAAGCAGAGGATGCTCACTGGTTCAGTCGCATATGTGAGTGTCGCGATGTCCAAGGGACAGCGTCGTGACGCGTGACCAAAATTTCCCCAGAACCAGTTGTAGTTCATTCCAGTTTCACCCCAGCATATTAGAGGCCAGCCTAAGGATCTCTTATCAGCTCGCATACTTACATTACAACATGACACAAGCATGATACGCCTTGTAGTGATAGAAATTGCTTGAATTAAGAAATCCCACAACCTACGTTCTAATCAAGTTTATAAATATATATCATCGCATGACTCGCAATTTTCCTTCAGTAAAGTGATGTAATGTCAGCCATATTCCAAATCAATGAATGAACCCCTTTTTCTCAAATTGATTTTATTTATATGTCTTTGAATTGAGATTTGCTTTTACGAAATAGGGCATTAGCCAAGTCTGATATCCAGTTATTTTTAAGAATGAGAATGATTTCCGAAGTTGTGATTTTGAAAGTATAATTTCTATGATTTTTGAGATTAGGAGAAAAACTCAATCTAGAGGTTTTTGGAATTGACAGACATAGATATGATTTTGGAGGCATGGGGGAAAAACCAACCTTAGATGTGACTTATGGAATTGACGGTTAATGGAATGTACGGATTAAACATGTGCACATGTAGAGTAGGACTAAGGGGACGTTGATACATAATGCCCCAAGACCACCATATTTCAGGGCTAGGGGGACGGCGATATGTAACGCCCCTAGACTGACATGATCCAGGCAGAAATCTCTCCTCCACATCATCAAAACCATCAGAATCATCAAACTCATTTTCAGCTTCCTCTTCATCTGGTGGTACATACTGTGGTGGTACACGGCGAGGTGGCACATTGTGAGGTGGTGGTACATTCTAAGGTGGTGGTGGTACTCTGGGACGCTACCAGTTTGAATACTCTCTACACTCTTGGACAATCTCTCCAAGGCAGTATTCATATTCTCCATCATATCTGTAAATTTCCTATCCAATGCCTCAAGCTTTTCATCAGTAGTTAGACCTGCCATCTCAACACTAAACAAACAGATTAGAAATAACAGGAAAGTAAAGCAAATATCTAAATCCTCACAATCTCACGTGTTTACACTCGAATGATATCACTCCACTCGTGTTTGCACTCTATTGGCTTTTACCTGATACTGTGCTCACAATCACTGCCTTTTACCACTCTTGAGTTCGTCCTCAATTCAAATGTGAATCACACTCAATCCAAGAATACAAACCAAATGTAGTCCTCAAGCCAGCATGAAACACAAAGGACCCAACAATATATATATATATATATAGGGCAGGCGGAAAACAAAACGCGAATAGGAATAGTAATGACGGAGACTCAATCAATAATATTTAAGCTAGAGTAATTAGAAATAAGGAGTAAACAATTAGCACAATGGAAAAAAAATAAGCATGCAAATTCACGGTCGTATGCAATTTCGGTAGAAAATTTGGCACCGCTATAGAAATTTTGATGGAATACCCCTCCACGGGCACCTAAATGATAATATGGGACAAAGTGATGAAGATGAACTGATATGCAGAACACACCAAAAACAGATCCAGAAATAAACAAAACAAAAACAGAATCAAGATCCAACAAGGACTGAAACGAAAATAACAAAGAACAAGAGAAAAACAGAATCAAACAAAAGGAAAGATAGAAAAATCAGACCTTGGAACCCTGAGCTCTAGATACCAAATGACAAAGAAACCCACTTGGATTCGAAATCCAAGCAAACCCCAAGCAACGGACAGAACCCCAAGAACCGCGAATATGATTTTGTAGAAACAAAACCTTTCCAAGGCCACAAAGAAGACCCACAAAGAACTTGCCCTTGAGAACCTTTAAGATGAATCCTTGTAGTGTTTTGCTAGCAATGGAGACGCCACTAAGTTTGCCAAAACTTAGATAAGTCGATTCAAACTTGAAAAGGGGAATCCCTCCCTTACAATAATTCGGCCATAGCCAAAGCTTTAAGCTTTTTGAGTTTACAAATTCGTTGGTTTTTCAAATGAAGATCAAAAGTAAGCTTAAATATTGTTACAAAAAGAAACCCTAAAGGCATAAAGACAATAATGCCCCTAAAAAACGAAATTACACAAATATCAAGTCTTTAAGTCTTTAAAAGCCTAAAAGCTTTATTCTAAACTGATTTGGGCCAAGTGAAATGGCTTTGGGCCCTTTCCATCGAAGCCCACATGCGCCTCTATTTGTTGGTTGCAGCCGGCCATAAAACTCTGAACTAATCCCGCCATTGCTTCTCTGAGTCTTTTGGTCATCTGCCTCGTAATTGGCCCTTCTGGTACTTGTAATGCGTCATTTGGTTTGTTGTCTGCCTGGATCATAAGGGGACGTTGATACATAATGCCCCAAGACCACCATATTTCAGGGCTAGGGGGACGGCGATATGTAACGCCTCTAGACCCTAGATTTAGGGATATGATAGTGGCATGCATTGGGGAGGGCGATACATAACGTCCCAATGGTATGTATTTGCACACTGGTTCCAGTTCAGTGGCTTGGGGGACGGCGATACGTAACACCCCAAGACCACCAGTTTAGGCGTATTGGGGGACGACGATGCCTAATGCCCTCATACGTCAGGTTTTCAGAGACAGATTTTTAGAAAAGTTGGTTTTAAGAAAGAGTTTTCAAAAGAAACTATTTCATAAGAAATTCATAAACTTACATACCAAAAGTAGTTTCCATAAAAGTTTTCCAGAAAGAGAATTGTTTCAGATAAGTAAAGAGATTTCAAAAAAGGATGATTTCCTTGACAGGACTTTGGTTTTAGAACAATTTTCTAAAAGCATTTCAATTCATGTTTTGAACTGTCCCACTCAATAGATCGTTAAAACGATCTAACCCCCCACTCCCAGTGTTTGTATTTTACAAGTATACCCGGAGGACGAGTTCGAGAGGATGGATTCTGATGGCAGTCACTATGGTGTTTGGTCCACCAGGTCAAGTCAGTGATAGAGAGTTCAGTAAAAGTCACAGTAAATTCATGTATTAGTCATCGTGTTGAGTAAAAGTGTTCATAAATAGAGTTTTAAATTGTATTGTTATAAAGTAAACAGTAAGGAGCATTGAGTTGCATTCCTTATTATTGAGTTGGGCAATGGTCCCTATGCATGAGTCTATATTTGAGATGAGTTAGTAGTGATGTGTATAGTTAGTAAGTCATAGGCTTAGGGGCATAGGACGACCTATTCCCTGCCGGAAGCATCTTCGGAAGGGGATGTTACAGAGATGGAAACAGAGCATGGTCTAGGGAGTCAGTGACTGTAGTGGGTAGATTGTTGGGGTTTTGTATACGTGGTATGTATGGGATGCTCGTATGCGAGGCACTACCTCTCCAGTATCCGATCCTGGAGTACATCCCCAAATACCTATAAATAGGTTAGTAAGAAATTCCCAAGCTTTTTGAATATTTTTTTTGGATAAGGTAAGTATTATAACCAAAGAGAACTATACAAAGAGCAAAGGGGCATACCCCAGGCACTAGAGAGGACAAGCCCTCCTAGAAAAAGCCAAAAGGCTACAAAAGAATCAACAAAAGATGTCATCGGGTAGGTGCCACGAAAGGTGAAGCCATTTATTGTCATAAGATGGATTCACCTTTCGTAAGGAGCTAACATGATTCCGAACATCAAAAGCAATATCATAAAGAAGAGTAGAAACAGGCCGAAGAGGCATATCATGAGTGCGAGCATTCCTCTCCCTCCAAATATGGTAGACTGACGCTGCAAATGATAGACGAACCAGAAGAAGACATAAAGAGGCTCTGGAGAACTAACAAACCCACACAACAGTCTGACACCAATCTCGGCGACTCCAATCTAACCCACACATGGCCAGCACAGACGACCAGACCCTTGAAGAATAGAGGCACTGGAAGAAAAGATGATCAATGTCCTCACTCGAACAACCACAGAGAAAACACCGCGAGCAAGCAGAGATGCCAAATCTCATCAGACTGTCCTGAGTACAAAGGCCACCCTGAATAGACATCCAAAGAAGAGAAAGGAATGACGGGGAATTACCTTCCGGAACCAAACAACTCGAGACCAATGCATCTGGGTCTCCTTGACCTCATAGCATTCCAGGCACTATCCACAGAGAATCTTCCATTTGTATCCTCCTCCCAAACCAGCACATCCTCCCTCAAACTAGAAGGAGACGGAAGATGAGACTGAGCCAAATCAATAAGAGCAGCAGATCTAGATGGGGGCCATTGCCAAGCAGAATCGGAGATAATGGATGCAACTGTAGCCATTCTATCCAAGCCAGAATCATAAATCACCTCTCTCGCCCAACGTGTCCACAATCGGGCCAACAGGATGCCAATAATCAAACCATAATAACGTCTTCTCACCATTCCCCATCCTCACTCTCATCCGCCGACGGGACCAAGAACGAAGCTCCAAGATCTTACGCCAACTCCAAGAGCAATCTGAAGGACAAGGGACCTCCCAAACTTCTCCCCCGCAACAAATAAGAGTGAACCCAACTCGACCATGAGGAAACCTGGCCAGAACAAAGAAACCAAATATGAATATTTACAATAGCCGCTTTATTCCAAGAATCCAAACTCTTTATCCCCAGCCCCCCTCCTGAAGAGGTAAGCTTTTTGAATATTCTTCCTTATAATAGTAAACATACTATTTGTCCAAGTTGAGAAACCTTCAATAAATCTTAGTGGATCATTAGAAGCTCAAGATAAGCTACGAGAATAGATAGTAAAGATCGAAGGATACCCACCCAGGAAAGAGAAAGAGAAAAAGAAAGCTAAAAAGAAAAGTACAAGATAAAATACAGATGCTTAAGAAACCAGAGGCAGTAGAGGTAGAGATACGGAATCAGATAGATAAGATAGTATCAGAATCTATAGTAGTAAAAAAATAGAATAAGCTGAGCAATGGTAAAATATTGAGTAGACTTAAGTAAGGTTTCCTCTCTCCAAGTAATATTTCGGTCCTCCTTAGAAAATTTTTCCAAGCTGATCCAATAGCCCTAGAGTACCTCGCATAGATAGCAAGTTCCCCAAATAGTAAAGAATAGTCAGAAAGATAAAAGAAGCAAGAAATCTGATTTGGTTGTGGAAGTTCCTATAGATATTAGATACAAAAAAAGACGTAGAGATTCTAGACACCCAAACCCAGATTTCAACCTCTCGGTGATACCAGTTAAGGAAACTGTCCTGACAGAGTCTATCTCATACCTATCGTACATGAGTAATAAACTCTGCCATGACATAAAGTACCAGAACAAGGACGCCGACATCCATTGAGATATAGATTCCTGCCCTATCCCTTACCAACCTAGATAAAGATAACCGTAAAGAAAGTCTAGTACCCGAAATACTGTATTTTGAGACAGGGATAGCAGACAGGTTTACCTAGAAAGGAACCAAAGAGGTTCATAAGGATGGAAGAGAAAGAACATGACCCAAGTCAAGATGAACAAGTCCACAGTATCAATAAGAATTCATAGATCAGACCAAATACCAATAGAAATATGTGTAATTTTAAAGAAACAGACCCAAGAGATTGAGGGTACTCAAGAGTTAACAGGATTACCAGCACGAAAAAGTGAGAGTAAATGGTATAACTGTGGTCTATAGAAAAGCTGAGATATGTAAGTAGTCCACAAGAAAAACCACCACTTGTCTCAGCAGCACGGTTCGGAGCCAAGAGATAAGATACGAAAATAATAAAGGAATATACAAGAAATAACAAGCAAGTTCAGAACAGACAGCACCATAGATAACATAGCTTAAGAACGGTAATGTTAATGGAGATCTCAGAAATGGTTAATAAAGTTATAAAACCTTAAGACTTGGAGTTGACAAGAAACCCACTTGGATTCGAAATCCAAGCAAACCCCAAGCAACAGACAGAACCCCAAGAACCGCGAATTTGATTTTGTAGGAACAAAACCCTTCCAAGGCCACAAAGAAGACCCACAAAGAACTTGCCCTTGAGAACCTTTAAGATGAATCTTTGTAGTGTTTTGCTAGCAATGGAGACGCCACTAAGTTTGCCAAACTTAGATAAGTCGATTCAAACTTGAAAAGGGGAATCCCTCCCTTACAAGAATTCGGCCATAGCCAAAGCTTTAAGCTTTTGAGTTTTACAAATTTCGTTGATTGTCCTCAAAATGAAAAAGAAAGAAAGCTTAAATAGTGTTACAAAGAGAAACCCTAAAGGCATAAAGACAACAATGCCCCTAAAGGCTAAATTACAAAAATACCAAAGTCTTCAAGTCTTCAAAGGCCTTTGAAGCGAATTTGGGCCAAGTGAAGTGGCTTTGGGCCCTCTCTATTGAAGCCCGCATGCGTCTCTATTTATTTGTTGCAATCAGCCATAAACTCTGAACTAATCCCGCCATTGCTTCTCTGAGTCTTTTGGTCCTCTGCCTCGTAATTGGCCCTTCTGGTACTTGTAATGGGTCCTTTTGCTTTGTTGTCGGCCTGGATCATGTCATCCTCTCCCCTCTTGAAAAGGATTTGACCTCGAATCTGTACCTGCATCAAAAGGAGTTAAGTCAGAAACATTAAATGTAGCAGACACATTATACTTACATTGTAAATCCAGCTTGTATGCATTGTCATTAATCCGTTCCAAGACTTGAAATGGACCATCCCCTCTCGGTTGTAGCTTAGATTTACGGTTTTGTCAGGAAATCTCTCTTTGCGCATGTGTACCCAAACCCAATCTCCGGCTGAAATACCACACATTTTCTTCCCTTATTAGCATGAGAAGCATATTGCTCATTCTTTCGATGTATTTTCTCTCTTGCTTTCTCATGTATATGCTTCACCAAATCGGCTCTTTCCTTTTTCCATCTAGCCCCGCATGTTCATCAACAGGCAAAGGTAACAAATCTAATGGAGTTAGTGGCTGAAAACCATAAACAATTTCAAATGGTGAGTAAGATGTAGAGGAATGAATACTACGATTATATGCAAATTAACAAAAGGCAAACAATCCTCCCAAGTTTTTAAGTTCTTATTAATAATAGTACGCAAAAACTGAGTCAAAGTCCTATTAACAACCTCGGTCTGGCCATCAGTTGGGGGTGGCAAGTAGTAGAATACAAAAGTTTAGTTCCCAACTTACCCCATAAAACTTTCCAAAAGTGACTAAGGAATTTGACATCACGATCTGAAACTATACTCCGTGGAATCCCATGGAGTCGTACTACTTCTCTAAAGAACAAGTCAGCAATGTTAGTGGCATCATCAGTTTTATGACATGCTATAAAGTGTGCCATCTTACTGAACCTATCAACCACTACAAAGATGGAATCTCTACCTTTCTTAGTCCTAGGTAAACCCAAGATAAAGTCCATCGATACGTCTACCCATGGTTCACTAGGTATAGGCAATGGTGTATACAACCCATGAGGCATAACCTTAGATTTAGCATGTTTACAAGTTAAGCATTTATCACACAAACAGTCAATATCTCTCCGCATTTTAGGCCAATAAAAATGTTCACTCAATACCCCTAAGGTTTTGGCAATGCCAAAGTGCCCCATTAAACCTCCCCCATGTGCTTCCCTCACAAACAACTCACGCATACTACAAACCGGAATGCATAATCTATTCTCCCTAAACAGAAACCCATCATGTTGGTAGAATTTACTAAAAGCAGACTTTTCACATGCAGCATAGATAGTACTAAAGTCAATATCACTAGCATAAAGTTCTTTAATAAATTCAAACCCAAGCATTCTTGCACTCAATGAAGTAAGTAAAGCATACCTTCGCGATAGTGCATCGGCGACAATATTTTCCTTACTTTGTTTGTAGCGGATTACATATGGAAAATGTCTCAACAAACTCTAACCATTTTGCATGTCGTTTGTTTAGCTTACCTTGGCCCTTCAGATGCTTCAATGATTCATGATCTGTATGGATCACAAACTCTCGAGGCCATAAATAATGCTGCCAAGTCTCAAGGGCTCTCACTAGCGCATACAACTCATTGTCATATGTGGGGTACCTCAAAACTGCTCCATTCAGCTTCTCACTAAAGTAAGCTATTGGTCGCTTTTCTTGCATAAGAACCGCTCCAATGCCTATCTCGGATGCGTCACACGCAATCTCAAATGTCTTCTCAAAGTTGGGTAGTGCCAAGACTGGTGCACTGCACAACTTTATTTTCAGATCCTGGAATGCACGCTCCTGTTCTTCACCCCATTTGAAGCCAACAATCTTCTTCGCTACTTCAGTCAGTGGTGCTGCAATACTATTGAAGCCTTTAACAAATCTACGGTAGAAGCTTGCTAATCCATGGAAGCTTCTGACTTCTGTCACTGTTGTTGGTGTTGGCCAATCCTGAATTACCTTCATCTTTTCTAAATCTACCTTGATGCCATCTGCACTCACAACAAACCAAGGAAAACAATTCTATCCATACAAAAAGTGCACTTATCAAAGTTAGCATACAGTTTTTCTGGCTTTTAACACATCAAGAACATGCTTCAAATGCATAACATGCTCATCTACTATTTTACTGTAAACTAAGATGTCATCAAAATAACCACAACAAGCTTACCTAAAAATGCACGCATAACATGATTCATCAATCTCATAAATGTGCTAGGTGCATTTGAAAGACCAAATGGCATAACTAACCATTCATACAAGCCATACTTAGTCTTAAATGCAGTTTTCCACTCATCTCCCTCTCTTATGCGAATTTGATGGTATCCACTCTTTAAATCAATCTTACTAAAAATTTTGGAACCGTGCAATTCATCCAGCATGTCAATCTAGTCTAGGAATGAGGCGACGATACTTTACCTTAATATTGTTGATAGCTCGACAATCAATGCACATACGCCACGTCCCATCTTTCTTAGGAACTAGAAGCACTAGTACTGCACAAGGACTCATGTTTTCCCTTACATACCCCTTGTCCATCAACTCCCTTACTTGCCTTTGTAGCTCATTTGTCTCATCGAGATTGCTCTTATAAGCCGGTCTGTTAGGAATGACTGCTTCAGGTATGAATTCTATCTGGTGCTCAATACCTCTAATGGGTGGAAGCCCACTAGGTATGTCCTCTGTCAGTACGTCACTGTAATCCTGCAAAAGATGAAATAGACACATGAAGCAAAGGGTCAGTGTTAGTAAAATAAATATGAGGCTCCTTATAGACTAACAATAGCATGAGCTTGCTAGCCTTGAACGCTTTCCTCGCTTGACCTTCACCCATGCAGAAACTCTTTTTAACTCTCCTTTTTGTTTCCCCTTCACGTTCACTCACACTCCCCTTGGGAACTCCCACGGCCTTGGCCTTATTTTTCCCACCAGATATATCACTCTCACTAGTCTCACCCAAGGTGGTGTTTCCCTTCGCTCTCTCTTTGTCACGCTCAAGTTGCAACTTAACCTGATCTTCATGGACTTGTGCAGGTGTAAGTGGGTATAATGCAATGTGTTTTCCCTTATGCTGAAAAGAGTACTTGTTCTTGAACCCATCATGAATAACCTTCTTATCAAACTGCCACGGCCTGCCCAAAAGAATATGTCCAGCATGCATCGGTATCACATCACATAGGACATCATCTGTGTATGGCCCAATGGTAAAGCTCAATAATATCTGCTTATTCACACTTATTTCCCCACAATCATTTAACCACTGCAACTTGTAAGGCTTCGGGTGTCTCAAGCAACTCAACCCCAATCGCTCAATCAAAGCTATGCTAGCAACATTAGTACAACTGCCCCCATCTATGATCATACAACACCCCTTGCCATTCACACGACACCTAGTATGGAATATGTTCTCCCTCTGCTGCACACTCTCATCTTCTACAACATGTGCACTCAAAGCATGCTTGACAACTAAGGATAAGTTATTCAGCGGGTATGCAGCTCCCTCATGGTCACTAGCATCCTCCAACTCTGACATCTCCTCCTCAACCTCACTATCGGTAGAGTACACCTCTCCACTCTTTTTATCAATCACTAAGGTACGCCTATTGGGACATTGTGAAGCATAATGTCCCATGCCCAAACATTTGAAACACTTTACATCCTCAGTTCTAGTAGCTGCACCCTCAGGTCTTGGTCTAGCTTTGCTCGGTTCTGCAGCCTCTTTACCTTTGGCACTAAGTTCGGCCTTAGGCTTATTAAAGCCTCCACTAAACTCGCCTCTAGGCTTGTCAAAGCCTCCATATCGCTTCTCATTCGGAACCCATTTCCATTTCCATGCAGAAGTAGCCTGAGTACCAAATTTGGATGTTGACTTTTTCTTGAGTTGCCTTTCTACTTTGATAGCCATGTGAAGCATATCCTCCAAATCAACATAGTGATGCAACTCCACCATGTTTGCAATCTCTCTATTCAATCCCCCTAGAAATCGTGCCATAGTAGCTTCTGCATCCTCAACTACATCTGCTCTGATAATGGCAACTTCCATCTCGGTGTAATAGTCCTCAACACTCTTGGTCCCCTGATGCAAATGTTGTAGTTTATGATACAATTCCCTATAGTAATGGCTGGGTATAAATCTCTTTCTCATGAGACCTCTAAGTTCTGCCCATGTCTGAACCAGTCTCTCATAATTCTCCTCCGAGTAGAGACAAGCTGATCCCACCAAATCATAGCAAAATCGATAAACGCAATTGCTACCAGATTGATCTTCTTCTCGTCTGAGTAGTGATGACAGCTGAAAATCAATTCTATTTTCTTTTCCCATTCTAAATAAGCTTCAGGATCATTCTTGCCGTGGAATGTTGGTATCTTGATCTTGATGCTACCTAGATCACCATCTACATCTCCTCGTCTACCATATTCCCTCCTATCATAATCCCCTCTTCTAGCATCAAATGCACCTCTATCATCAAACAGTCTATCCCTCCTACCTTCCTCCTATCAAACCTCATATTAGGCCTCATATCATGCCCAGGCTAAAATCTCTCCACATCATCAAGACCATCAGAATCATCAAACTCATTTTCAGCTCCCTCTTCATCTGGTGGTAAATACTGTGGTGGTACACATCGAGGTGGCACATTATGAGGTGGTGGTACATTCTGAGGTGGTGGTATATGTTGGGGTGGTGGTGCTCTAGGACCGCTACCAGTTTGATATACTCTCTACACTCTTGGTCAATCTCTCCAAAGCAGTATTCATGTTCTCCATCATATCTGTAAATTTCCTATCCAAAGCCTCAAAGCTTCACAGGTAAGCCACACTCATCAACACTAAACAAACAGATTAGAAATAACAAGAAAGTAAAGCAAATATGTAAATCCTCACAATCTCACGTGTTTACACTCGAATGATATCACTCCACTCGTGTTTGCACTCTATTGGCTTTTACCCGATACTGTGCTCACAATCACTGCCTTTTACCACTCTTGAGTTCTTCCTCAATTCAAATGTGAATCACACGCAATCCAAGAATACAAAACCAAGTGTAGTCCTCAAGCTAGCATGAAACACAACGGACCCAATAATATATATATAGGGCAGGCGGAAACAAAATGCGAACAGGAATAGCAATGACGAAGACTCAATCAATAATACTTAAGCTAGAGTAATTAGAATAAAGAAGTAAACAATTAGCACAATGGAAAAAAAAATAAGCATGCAAATTCACGGTCGTATGTAATTTCGGGAGAAAATTTGGCACCTCTATAGAAATTTTGATGGAATACCCTTCACGGACACCCAAATGATAATATGGAACAAACTAAATTCAACCAAATATTTTCACTTTTTTACCGTTTTTTTTTTTTTTTTTTTTTTTTTTTTTTTTTTTTTTTGCTCAAGTGATCACTATCACTAAAGTCCCTTTTTTTTGATAACTTCAGAAGCTGTTTAAGGTTCTTATTTCAGTAGCTGATTAAGGTTCTGATTTCAGAGGCTGATTTTCAGGGTCTGATTTCAGAGGCTACTGGTCAGTGTCTGATTTCAGAGGTTACTTTTCAAGGTCTGATCTCAGAGGCTACTGGTCATGGTCTGATTTCAGAGGTTACTTTTCAGGGTCTGATTTCAGAGGCTACTGGTCAGGGTCTGATTTCAGGGTTACTTTTCAGGGTATGATTTCAGAGTCTGATTTTCAGAGGCTAATCTTCAGGGTCTGGTTTCAGAGACTAAGTTTCAGGGTCTGATTTCAGAGTCAGATTTCAAAGGCTAAGTTTTTAGAGTTGATTTCAGAGTCTGATTTCAGGGTCTGAATTCAAAGGCTAAGTTTCAAGGTATGATTTCAGACTTCACTAGGGTTTTAGAAACAAATCACACAGCCACCAAAGAACATGCTTATTTCTTCAACATATGCTAAAGAACATAAAGTATATGACAAACTGATATGAAGAACAGAACAAAAACCCATAACTGGAAAATGATAAAAGATGAAATGATATGTAAAACACAACAAAATCATATCCAGAAATAAACAAAACGAAAACAGAAACAAGATCCAACAATAACTGAAACGAAAATAACAAGAACGAAAATAACAACAGAATCAAACAAAAAGAAAAGATAGGAAAAATCAGACCTTGGAACCCTGAGCTCTTATACCAAATGACAAGAAACCCACTTGGATTCGAAATCCAAGCAAACCCCAAGCAACGGACAGTACCCCAAGAACCGCGAATTTGATTTTGTAGGAACAAAACCCTTCCAAGGCCACAAAGAAAGACACCACAAAGAACTTGCCTTTGAGAACCTTTAAGATGAATCCTTGTAGTGTTTTGCTAGCAATGGAGACGCCACTAAGTTTGCCAAACTTAGATAAGTCGATTCAAACTTGAAAATGGGAATCCCTCCCTTACAAGAATTCGGCCATAACCAAAGCTTTAAGCTTTTGAGTTTTACAAATTTCATTGATTGTCCTCAAAATGAAAAAGAAATAAAGCTTAAATAGTGTTACAAAGAGAAACCCTAAAGGCATAAAGACAACAATGCCCCTAAAGGCTAAATTACAAAAATACCAAAGTCTTCAAGTCTTCAAAGGCCTTTGAAGCTGATTTGGGCCAAGTGAAGTGGCTTTGGGCCCTCTCTATTGAAGCCCACATGCGTCTCTATTTGTTTGTTGTAATCGGCCATAAAACTCTGAACTAATCCCGCCATTACTTCTCTGAGTCTTTTGGTCCTCTGCCTCGTAATTGGCCCTTCTGGTACTTGTAATGGGTCTTTTGCTTTGTTGTCGGCCTAGATCATGTCAGAGTGTTTTGATGCTGATTCCAACAGAATGAGTGGTAACACTTCTATCAAGTAGCCATGACCCCAGTAAGTGGGTAGATGTTCAATCAGACTATAGTTGAACTTAAACACAGAACATATAGCACCATAGGTAACATAGCTTAAGGACGGTAATGTTAATGGAGATCTCAGAAACAGTTAATAAAGTTATAAAACCTTAAGACTTGGAGTAGTTGATGCTGATTCCAACAGAATGAGTGGTAACACTTCTATCAAGTAGCCCTGACCCCAGTAAGTGGGTATATGTACAATCATACTATAGTTGAACTTAAACAATTAACAGAAAGGTGTATCTTCTCATATCTCTAAGGTAAGTAGGTATTTACCCCTCAAATTAGAGCCCAGTAAAGACCTGAACAAGTAAAGAAGAGTTTTTGACTGTATAGACAATTAACGAGACTGCGAGATAGTTGAACTAGAAAATTTGAGAGAATCTAGATACAAGTTATAAGGTAATAATATTCTGTAAGAGGTGAAGAAGTTTGA
>SKCR01030744.1:0-144164 GCA_019454045.1 Zanthoxylum bungeanum
CTGTCGGTCGATGAATTTCCTAGGCTCTGACTAGGTGCTAGGCGTAGGGTTGCCGGCTGCCACCCAACTAGCGGCTAGTGTGTTTTAGAACACTATTCCTAATAAATGAGTGTCTTTCCAGTGGATAATGTTCAGGTTCAAAGGTTGATAATGTAGAGTGTAGACTAACCATATAATTTTAAGCGGAAGCCCTAGAATACTTCTTAATGTCTAATATGAAATGAATTGTTGTTTTTAGTTCTTATTTAAATACTTATCCTACAGAAATTCTAAACTAGTGTAACAGTTCATCTCTTTCTAGAGAGCAAAAAAGTCGTGCTTATGTACCTTACAGATTTTTTTTTTTTTTTTTTTTAAGTTTTTACTTGGACTTTTTTTTTAATTTCTTTTTTGGGAAAATAAAATGAGTCTGTGATGAAGTGCCACATAAAAATATTTTGTCAGATCAATTTGAATTGTTTGGAATCATTTTGATCCCCTTCGTATTTTTTACATTTCAGGTTTCAAGTTGGAGAGACTTCATGAAGACAGGAAAGAAGGTTAAATAAATATCCTGATTTTTTTTTGCATTTTTTGGATGGAAAATGTGATCTTCACTTATTTTTCATGAAAGCACAGGAAACATAATCTTGATTATTTCATATATGCCAGGGTAAGAAAGGAGAAATTCGACCTCCGAAGCTTAAGACCGAGGATCCCAACAAATCGTATGTTCAAAGACCTGTAAAGCGAGGTTAAACCAGTATGGTGCGACGCTGGATGTATTTGTGCCCTTTTGTATGTAAAGTAGGCTTTATTATTATTATTAGTTGAATAGCGGACTCATTCAATTTAAAATTTGTTAAATGTATCTTATAAATATAGAATATCTAATTTATTAATGAAATCAATTTTTACCCTCATTGCAAATGGGAGGAGGCTTTTCATATCGTTGAAAAGTTGGATTATGATAGTTCTATTTACTCATCCATATTGATTTAGATTTTCTCCGACTTCGTTCGATAAATGCCAACACCTTTTGCTAGACAATTAAAAATCCATATACAATGTTCAAACCATTTAATTCAAGTCAAGTCTCTTTCACTTTCTCTGTAATCGATGCTTCACTCGCTTTCTTTTTAATTTCTTCATTTCTAACATCTAGTTTACCCACATCTAATATTATCAACTCAACTACCGTCATAACATGTTAGAAATTTTATTTTTCTAGCATTGTATTCCATAACTCACCAACATCCTATAAAATGATTATCATATATCAATCTTTAACATTAGTAACACCCTGGATCTATCATCTTTCAGGCTTGCACAATCAAAATATCCAAATTATTAATCAGAAAACAGAAAATTCGGGAAACGGAATGAAAAGAAGCCAAAGTTCTCAAATTCCTCCGGGAAACAACCTTCATATGACAATTTATAACCAAAACTTCCACATATTATGTCAAGACCAAAATGCTCATCTTCACACGACTGTTGCATTGTACAAAGCAACACCCCTATAATACAAAACGATGCCCACAAAAATTTTAATTATATATATATCTCACGATAACGAGTAAAAAAGAAAGAAAGATATACTAAACCTAAGACGAGGAATAAAAAATATACAGAAACTAATGAGAAAAATACTCAGCACTACCAACCGATCAGAAGAAACAACAATGACTCGACATTCTATTGTATGTGGCTGAATTTACAAGAGGTGAACATTACAAACTTACAATTTGTTGTGCATCAACCATAGAAATCCTTCTCTCTGCCTGCAACCTGGTTCTCGAAGTTACTTTGTCATTTCAAGGCCTTCCATGTGTGGCAGAAACCAAAATTTCAGAAAGCCTTCAAATGTCATGAGTAACAATATAGCATGTTCAAGAATTCCCGTATAAGGCATCATGCTCTATACAGAACACCAGAAATTCCAGGTGGTAGCATGAGCCTGGAATGAACATATATGAAAGCAATTATATGGAGGCAAGAATACTATATCCACGCAAGAGAGCCCCGATCATTTGGTACTTGAGGACGGCCTCGAGTTGGTGTCGGAGGTCTATTAGCATTTAGTTCCTGAACTCATTGAAACCGAAAAAACAAGTAAATACTGAGAAATTTTTACAATAAGCTAAAAGAAAAATCTCATGGCAGAGTTCAGATGGATATGTTCTGAAAGGCAGTAGCACCTGCATCCAAGTATCTTCTATATGGCGTTCTGGTGACGTTTCAGGTGATGAAATTGCTGGTGGTAAAGGATGAATGAGCTTTGGAACCACCACAAGGTCTCTACCCAAAACTAAGATTGCCCCCGCATTATTTGCTGTACCTGTAGAACAAACAATTACCAAATTTGAAAAAGGCTGAACATCTATGGTGCTTAGAAACTATATCAATAATCAATACGGCTAGGCAACATACCGCAGTAATTGGTAGCTGAGAAAAGAGTAATTAAATGACCCTGGGCAAAACGCTCAAACCCATCCATTACACATTCATGTGCACGTACGATCAACTGAAGATCATTGTTGTTGCAAAATTCCATAACTCGATCAGGCTGCAGTAGAAAACTTTCTTACATGAGCATAATAAGCAAAACCAAACTATAAATACTTGCGAATAAGGATGGCAAAAATCCCCGCAGGGATAGGGGCCCGTGGAGACCCGGTACGTTAAGGGCGGGTAAGGAAATAATTTTTTATACTCGTTGGTTGAACAGGTTGGGTACAGATATTGGCATCACGTTAAAATAGAGGTCCCCGTGTGAATAGGGACCTGCATGGGGGCCCAGTAGGTTAGGGGTGGGTAAGGAGACAATTTTCATACCCATTGATTGAACGGAGCAGGTACAGATATTGACATCCCCGTACCATATCCGGCCCGTTGCCATTCCTACTTGAGAAGTGCCAACTTTTCTTTTATGAAAACGTCAGCACATTGCAAACCCTTGACACAACAAATGAACCAAAAAGTAATACCACTATTGCAAGATCTAAGCAGCCTACAGCACTTTGTGCAAATATATATAGTTTCAACTTGAAACGTATTATATGGTAAAATGAAAATAGAACAGCTAAAAAAGCACTCACCCCAAAAGTAACCAAACCCGGACCTCTGGCATTTGGTCGTAATCCTTCCACGCTATCATTTTCGGTTGGATCAGACCTAATGGACATCCATATGTAAGCATCATTCACATCAAACAGAAAACATGAACATTATTGAAAGCACCAAAATGAAATCATATATGCACTGACCATAATAAATCCATAAGCACTATGGAGCCTGCTTCCATGGTAATTGGACGCTGAAGATTCTCAATCTGTTCCACGTGATTTATTGACCGACCAATACCACCATGCATACAGATGATTTTCTTTTCAATTAGAGCTGCCAAGGGAAGCCAATTGAACAAACGGTTTATCCTATGCCATGCCCAAATTCCATCTCTTTCACCCTGTTGAGCATGCCATTAGATCGGTAGCATAACCAATAGATGAAAAAGTGCAGACATTTTTCTAATATATAAACACAATACCATACGCTCAATGCACTCAATCCGGAAGCCAAAAAGGGCATTAATATCTGCAGCTTCATGGTTCCCACGAATCAAATGAACATTGTTTGGATATTCAACCTGCAACATTTACATTATGATACAACAACGCATGTCTCCAAGACAAATTGAACATCAGAAAGAATAGTATTATTGCAAATCAAGCTGAAAAAATACCTTCAAAGCAAGCAGAAGTGTGATGGTCTCCAGGCTATGTTGACCCCGATCAACATAATCTCCTAAGAATAGATAGTCGATGTATCTGGTAGTCATTCATACAAAATTGGCATCATAAAAAAGTCCAAATTAATGTACAAAAAATTAATTTGGATATGCACAAAATAGTCATATTTCAAAACCAGCAACCAGTGGGGATGATTACAAGTAACCATCAAGACACATGACCAAATATAAACTAGACAACACGGGTCAATGATGAATGGATGACCTTTTATTTGTTTACTTCTTAAATTCAAAGGACCAAAAGGTAAGAGAAAAGGTACAATACAAACAGGAGCATCGCATCCAGACCTCAGTGTCTTAGCAAAGTCACAACTCACAAATAAGGACATTATCTTTTCAAATAGGTCCCAGTTGTTAAGAACTGTTAATGGGCCATTAAATTACAGGGTAAAACATGAATTTTGCCCCATAGGTTTCGATCAAAACAAGAACAGATCTCTATCCTGCCGTTATAACAAAACATATTGGCTTCAACATAATAAAATACTCTCTTCTCCAATAATTAAATTATACTCTCTAATTTTGCAATTAACACACACCAATTTCATCTTCTATACAAGTTGTTCTTCATTAAGTCAGCCATCAACAGCATTTTGGAGTTAGATTCAAAATGGGCTAGTAGTGGGGGTGGTGGTTGTAGCGGCTGCAGCAGCATAACCCATGGGTAGTTTGAGGGACACGGCTGACGATTTCGAGAGAGATATAGAGGAAGTAGTGGAGGAAAAGGAGAGAGAATGTTCTTTTTCTCTACAGTGTTTTATTTCTTAGTTTTTCTTTCTATTTTTTCCCCAAGAAATGTAAATCATCTTCTTACAATGTGCTGCACCTGTATTCATGACCTGGTGTTGATGAAATTGAAAGAAACACGGGTACAATTGAAACTTCTACATAGGTATAACTGTAAATCCATACAATTTCATTAACACTAATTGACAGATTTTGACAGCTGGGAACTATTTGGAAAAAAAATAATAATAATACAATATAAGCCCTTAATATGTGACTTTCACCAAAACTCAGGGACCCAGATGTTATTACCCTTTTGTAATATAACAAAACATGTGAACTCCTTAGCTCACATGTGGGGGTTAATTTTGGCACTAAAAAATATAGAGAAAGCCTAGTAATATTTTTGAATGGGGAACCATATCAACTAGTATGTTATGACCATATAGAATTAACAACAAGAATGCTTACGCAATGTCCCCAGCAGTTGAAGGCGCACCATATTCATCAAATAGACGCATGAGATCCCCAAATTGCCCATGCAGATCACCGAATATCTTGATAGGAGCCTTAAGCTGTAACACACTCGGTTCACTAGAAAATATCCTTTCAGCACTGTCACAAAGGTCTGCTATTTCATTGCAGTCTAAGAAAAATTGTCGGCGGACTGGAGGCTTCCAGCCTCGAGGCTTCAAAAGATGAGCTATCACCTTAAAAAAAAAAAAAAAAAAAATGAAGTGAATAAACAAACTCAACGTAATATGAAAAACAGGGATACCATCATACCATGTAAGAGTTCTATTAGTAGGCACTACTAATCACCAGAAGTTAACACCATTCACATCTTAAAAGTTTTAGTGTCCAAAATTTCAGAACCTAGGTTCCAAGGAAAAACAATGTTTTAGTTCAAACAACCATCTTTGTCGACCAAAGATAATATAAGTTACATGGACATCTCTAGTTCGGTGAATTCCTATGTCAAGACACATCAAAACAGTCGATAGTATCAGTACATAATATATATTCATACCCACTGCTGTAACAGAAAAGCCATAAACTTTCTAAGCTCGCATCTTATGCAAATAGAACCATACACTTTCTAAGCTCGCATCTTGAGCAAAAATTTCTCATGTTGCTATCCGGCAAAAAGAACCATGGAATGGAACATGTGCTGTCCACTTTAAGTGTAGAACGGCACTTTCTAATGACACATATTATGCAAATAGTTTTTAATCTCACATCTTGTGCAAATATTCTCCCGATGCCGTCCAACAAAAAGAACCATGGAATGAAACATGTCCACTTGGAAGTGTGGAACGACACTTTCTAGCTATGTTGTCAAAGGAGGTAGGCAGGACAAGGCGTTTTGATAGTTCAACCCGCCCAAGTGTTGCCTAAGTGCCACCCAAACGCCCCTTTGACCAGTCAAATGGTGGGTTGACTAGTCAAACAATCGCAGTGCCTACAGCCGCCTAAGCGGTTGTTTGAAAAACACATCCAAGCGTCGCTTAGGCGGAGCCTTTATCAACATAGCTTTCTGGCTCACTACTCGTGCAAATAAAGAAGTGTAATCCAATGCTAATACATTACAAGATCAGAAGACTAAGCAGACCCATAGCTATCTTTTGTCCCAACATTTTAAGGTTGATGAATCTAACACCTAAAATAGATGCACTGCATACCCTACACAAAGATGCTTCATCTAAACCTAAACCATATAGGAACTTCATGATGTAACATTAATTTGTTATGAATGAATAAAACTATTGAGAATAAATAACAAAATAATATATGATAATCCTTGATGTTTTAGGTCCCAAAACATAATAAAAGGAGCATGTCCCACTTCATTATTCGGCCATTCAACATCATACAAGAAGCATCCTAACTTTCCCAAAACCATGATATTTAATTATTTAGGTGCAGGCCGAAGAAGCAATGTCACTCAACCATTATCAAACCGATTACAATCTTTTTCTGTCCGCGAAGATCCCACCAAAGCACCTTCTACTTCTAATAGGTCATGGACTAGATCAAAATCATTTTCAACGAGTCCAGAAGAAGTGATCCCCTTTTTTCATCGGATACAGACATAGTTATTATAGGCACGCCTTGGCATACCTCTCATTCAGGCCCACTGCCAGCGCCTCTTGTCTGGGAGGCTCAGCTCATATTCCCAGGCACGATGAGAGAGATTAGTAGTAATAAATATTATATAAATTATGAATTTTGATAACTTTAATTTTTTCTTTTAAGTTATGATGTTTTCCATGTGACGTGATTGTTAATTTTACTTATTGAGTTGAAATTTATACGACAACTTTACTAAATACAATTTATATGAATTATTCAAATTGTAATTAATATAAAAGCTAAAAAAAAAATGTGGATTTGTGGAGTACACCGTGCGCCTCATTTCGATCAGGCGTGCGCCTCATATTGCGTCAAGGCCCTAAGAAGAACTTGGCACCTCGGTGCACCATGCGACTTTACCATGGGCCCGGGTAGAGACAAAAGGTCTTGGGCGACCGATCCGGCAGAACACAGAGATAAATAAACAGACATCCATTAGTGCCTCACAATTATGAGAAATAAATAAATAAATAACGCCCCCATCTGTAATCGGCATTGAGCTCTATTTGCAAGGTTTAACGTGAGTCATCCACTGTTGTTGCTTAAACAGACATCAATTGCAATCTTCAGCATGCATAACATTTTTATCTTCTATAACTGGCCTTACCATCCTACAAAACTAATGAAAATTTCCAAACTAAACCTCAGTTGAGACCGTGTTTGCTGGGTTAAAACAACATGAGAAAGCTCGACCTTTGCCTTTGAAATCCATGCTTTCAAATCATTAATGTGATTCTGGTGGGAAGACATGGGATTCTTAGTGATTGTAAAGGAGATCATGGTTAAGGCGAGTATGTCTTAAAATATACACAAAATGACATGACTGGTTGATGCCAATAGATAAAAGAAACCATTAAACTCTTTCGTTATAAATAAACAAATAAATAATTATGTGCCCCACAAAGCAATTGACTTGGTCAAAAGGAGTTCAGCACCAAGTTGTAAAAACTCTAGTAGTTTCTTGCTTACCTTTTTCGGAACACTGTTGATGGACATCTGGCGATCTAATAGCTTCCTTGCAGCAGTTGCACTCTCTGGAGTGCCATAGCTGACCCTCCTGCCTTCATTTTCAAACTGGTCAATGGAAAGCTGTCGGACCATGCCACCTAATGCCCCACCAGTCTCTGCAGCTACAACCACCTAAAAAAAGCATAAGAACATGTCAGACATGATGTTACATGCAGCTAATCATTTCATTTAACATGGCGGTAAGTCTTATACTGACAGCTCTGTGATGCAGCCGTACTCCAGCGGGTGCAATGCTAAAGGAACCAACAGAATCGGGTTTAATCATCTGCTTCCCACTGGGGGTAGCCTCTGCCCCACGATCCCGGTCAGGTAGTTCAACTTCTCCATTAATTTGCCGCGCCTTGACAGCAGCTAATGTTGCACTGATAGCCTCAGCTTCTGCAGCTGATGCTTGAACCAAAGACTCAACGCCCTTGGTCAATCTCCTGCACAGCAATCCAAACGAGCAACTTTTCAAATAACAAAGCCTAACATTCATTGCAATCATGACAGCCACAGTATCTGTCTCACCTGGTTCCTTGGAGCATGGCATTCTCTGTGCTGATATCAGTATGCATATCACCATTAATAGGGGGAGCAACTGGGTTTCCCAGTACAACTGAACAATCAGAAGCTGCTTCAGGCATTATTTGCCTTGTTCTTTCATCAACAAATTCGTACCTTCCAGGCAGCCTAGCCTGTGCATTTGAAGCTGCAGCCGCTGCCGCAGCATGTGAAGCTGCAGTTGTTGTTTCGGCAGCAGCCAGATCTTCAGCAACAAGGAGGTCATCAAGCAAAACCCCTAAAAGCCCAAGAAAAATATGTTACTACGCCATCACATCAACAATAATACCATGCCATCATGTTGTCAACAAACCAACTGCTAGCTTCCATGATTGGTAGCAATTTGCTTGCTTGCCTCTCAAAAAGAACACTTGGAAATTTTGGGTAGGAGGGGAGGGCAAGGGGGTGGAGGAAGAAGGAAAATCAACAGAAAACAACATAAGGAATATATCTTGTTAAGATAACATTCTATCATTGCAAGAACAAAAGCATGTCCAGTTTCAGTTCTTATCATTTAGATAAGTGCATTGGCCTTGTAAATCATCTCCTGGGCCAATTTTTAATCTAACTAAGTCATTCGCTAACTAGTCTTAAAATTTCCCCTAGTCTAGTTGTTTTTAATAGTGCCAAATCTCAAGGCACAACAGGATGTGCTGTTTCAATACGCTAACACCTGAAAATCTTTATCTTAAACTGGAGATTAGAAGTCAAATATACTCCTGTGAACCCTAGTAGCTGAAGAAATTGAGGAAACCCTCTTTTTATTTTCTTATTTTAAACTATACAAGAATTGGCCATATATAGCCTTAAGTCTTCTCTATAAAAGGAAGATAAATCTACCCATAATCAATTATAATCAATTACCATATCTCTAGCAATCTTAAAGATATTTTCTTATTTTTAACACTCCCCCTCAAGCTGGAGCATATAGATCATATGCACCAAGCTTGTTACAAATAAAATCAATACGAGGACCGCGAAGAGACTTAGTGAGGATGTCCGCTAATTGTCCTTCAGAGTTGACGAAGCTAGTGACCATGCATCCAGATAAAATTTTCTCCCTGATAAAGTGACAATCGACTTCTATGTGCTTGGTCCTTTCATGAAACACAGGGTTAGATGCTATATGTAGTGCTGCTGGTTGTCACAAATTAGCTTCATTTGTGTCCCACCTCCAAACTGTAATTCCTGTAACAACTGTTTTAACCATACTAACTCACATGTTGCCAAGGCCATAGCTCGATATTCTGCTTCTGCACTAGACCTGGCAACAACTGCTTGTTTCTTACTTTTCCAGGATATTAGGTTGCCTCCAATTAAAACACAATATCCTGTAGTAGAACGCCTGTCGGACGGAGAGCCTGCATAATCTGCATCAGAATATCCAACTATCTCAGTATTGCCTTTATCTTCATACAATAATCCTTGTCCTGACGCTTTCTTAATATACTTAAGAATACGTATGACAGCATCCCAATGACTTTCACATGGAGTTTGCAGGAATTGGCTAAGCACACTGACTGCGAATGAGATATCTGGGCGAGTAATTGTAAGATAGTTCAACTTTCCAACTAACCGCCTATATCGTCCAGGATCTTTTAGTGGCTCTCCAACTAGTTTCCTATACTCCTCAGGGTTTTCCAATGGCTCCCCCTCTTTTGGCAGAAGTTTAACATTTGGATCCATGGGCGTGTCAACAGGTTTACAATCTAACATGCCTGTTTCTTGAAGAATGTCTATAGCATATTTTCTCTGAGAGATGACTATACCGGTATGAGATTGAGCTACTTCTATGCCAAGGAAGTACTTTAGTAGTCCTAAATCCTTAGTCAGAAAATGATTAAATAAATGTGTTTTCAGTTGTCGAATTCCCTCTTGGTCACTTCCAGTAATGACTATATCATCCACATATACAACCAAGTAAATGCATTGGCCATTGGAATGGCGATAGAAAACTGAGTGGTCTGCTTCGCTACGAGTCATACCAAATTTCTGAATGACAGTACTAAATCTCCCAAACCAAGCACGAGGAGACTGTTTGAGACCATACAGAGAGCGACGAAACCGACAAACCAGACCATACTCCCCCTGAGCAACAAAACCAGGTGGTTGCTCCATATAGACTTCCTCTTGGAGGTCTCCATGAAGGAAGGCATTCTTGATGTCCAGCTGATAGAGTGGCCAGTGACGCATAGCAGCCATGGAGAGAAACAGGCGGACGGAAGCAATTTTGGCTACAGGAGAAAAAGTGTCACCATAGTCCAAACCAAATATCTGGGTATAACCTTTAGCAACAAGGCGAGCCTTGAGTCGATCAATCTGCCCATCAGGCCCAACTTTCACCGCATAAACCCATCGACAACCAACTGTAGATTTCCCAGGGGGTAACGGAACCAAATCCCAAGTGCCACTTGAGTGTAAAGCAGTCATTTCATCTATCATTGCTTGTTTCCATCCTGGATCAGACAAAGCCTCATGGACATTTCTAGGAAGAGGAACAGAAGACAAGGTTGAGACAAAAGCAAAATATGGAGCAGATAAACGATGATAACTGAGAAATGTATAAATAGGATGTGGATTACGAGTGGAACAAATACCTTTACTGGTGGCAATTGGGCCAGGAAGGTCCAATGTACGGGCAGGAGCTGGAGCAGGTTGTGAGTCAGTGGCTGCAGAGTCAATGCCGGCGGAAGATAGAGAACGAGGACGACGGTGATATACCTGAAGAGGACGTGATGGTGACATAGTCTCAAGTGGAGGATGAAAAAATGGAACAGGTAGTACCGTAGAAGGGGCGGGAAGAGTCGGGGTATGAGGAGAGAAGTAAGGTGATGACTCGAAGAATGTGCGTCGGCAGAGAGAAAGTAGCGGTTATTATCTGGAGAATAACATCGGTACCCTTTTTGAAGTCGGGAATATCCTAAGAAGATGCATTTAGTAGATTTAGCAGAAAGTTTATCTTGTCCCGGGGTTAGATTATGGACAAAACACACACAACCAAATATGCGAAGAGGGACCGAATAGAGAGGTTGGTTGGGAAATAAGATAGAGTGGGGAATTTGGTCTTGTAAAACAGAAGGCATGCGATTAATGAGATAGCAAGCAGTAAGAACTGCATCCCCCCAGAAACGAAAAGGTATATGGTTATGGATTAATAAGGTACGAGCCGTCTCAATGAGATGTCGGTTTTTACGTTCAGCTAGACCATTTTGTTGGGATGTATAGACACAAGATGACTCATGTAGAATACCTTGAGATGAGATAAAGGTGGTAAAAGGAGCAGAAAAATATTCCCAAGCATTATCACTACGAAATACACGAATGAGAATATCAAATTGAGTTTTGATTTCAGCACAAAATTTTCGAAAAATAGGAAATAACTCAGAACGATCTTTCATTAAAAATAGCCAAGTATTTCGAGAGTAATCATCAATAAATGTCACAAAATACCGAAATCCCATAGCAGAATTGACACGACATGGACCCCAAACATCGGAATGAATTAACTCAAAAGGGGACGCGGCCCGATTATTGACTCGATTGGGAAATCGTACACGAGTATGTTTCCCAAGTTGACACGACTCACATGGAAGTGAAGATAAGAAAGTTGCGGAACTAGCTTCTGAAGCTTAGAGAGACGGGGGGTGACCCAAACGGTTGTGGAGAACATCAGCAGAATCGGTGGAGGTGCAAGCGACCGCAGGCAATGACTGCGTGAGATGATAAAGGCCTTGTGACTCACGTCCTGTACCAATCATCCGTCCCGTACCCTGGTCCTGTACAATAACAGAATGATTAAGAAATGTGACAGAACAATTCAGATCATGAGTGAGTTTACTAACAGAAATAAGATTGAAAGGACAACCCGGTACATAAAGCACAGATTTCAGAGGTAAGGAAGGAACAGGAGAGGCTTGTCCAATTCCTTTAGCGATAGTTTTAGAACCATTAGCAAGAGTAACCATAGGAAGAGAATGAGAACTAGTTAAAGAATACAAAAGTTTTGGATTACCAGAAATGTGATCAGAGGAGCCAGAGTCCAAGACCCATGGGCCCAATTGTGAGGACTGAGTGATGCAGGCAACATAATTACCAGTATGAGCAACGGAAGCAGATGACGAGGACTGAGAGGCCTGATACTGGAGGTAGGGGTGTGCATCGGTCAGTACGGTCGATTAATCCTTGATTTTTTAACCGTAACCGAAATTTTCGGTTAAATAAAAGTGTGACCGATTTAACCAATTTATGACACATAACCATTAACCAATTAACCATTATATTTCGGTCGGTTATGGTTAATTCGGTTATTAACCAATCCAATAAATTAAAATTTAATATTTTTTTATAATTTATAATTAGTAAAATTATATATGATGTATGTCGGTTCTACCGATTTTTTCGGAACGTTTCAACCAGTCGAACCACTAACGCATTAAATTTTTTGGATCACTAATTCGATCACATATCTGATTCTAAAAATACCGATTCTAACTAACATTTGATTAAATATTTCTATATTTAATTACATGCGAGAGAAATATTTTTTAAACCCTCGATGATTGTCACAGCCTCAGATTTCCTTCCAAACCTGTCATGTTAGAAATTTTAAGGGTCACGAATCCACTACGATGCAAAATCTACACATTTGAAATTTTATGTATTTTTACCTTTAAATTCTTGAGAGAAATTAAAAAGAGTCAAAACCAAGCTGTTAATGCAGTTTGTCATTTGAATTTTATCAATTTTATTTTTGGGTAGTATTATCAAATCAATATAACTACAACCAATTGAGAGTTTACATACAGACTATCTTAACTCTAAAAAATTAAAGGATTCGCACGAGCTAATATATATATATATATATATGTGGGGTTTAATTTTGGTTAATCGGTCGGTTCGGTTATACGAATCTCATAACCGTAACCAAACCGAATAACCGAAAAAGTTAAAAATTTTAACCGCAATAACCGATTTAACCGAATTAACCGAACCGTAATAAAAAAATGGGTCGGAACGGTTCGGTTAATCGGTTAAAACCGATTAATGCACACCCCTAACTGGAGGAAAGCTGCATATTCGGCTTTAGACAAAGTAACATTCTGAGAGGGCTGGTCGAAGTAGTCCGAGGATGGGGAAAGATCAACTTGATTACTGCTCGGGTGGACGGATGGGCGGGGAGGATGATTACTGCTCGGGTCGGCAGTACCCGTGAACAGTGACGACGAACAGCACCGTGAACAGTGACGATGAACAGTGTGCGTGAACAGTGACGCCGGAAAAAGAAAAAAAAAAAAGGAAACCCTAGGATCAACCTACTGATACCATGAAGAAATTGAGGAAACCCTCTTTTTATTTTCTTATTTAAACTATACAAGAATTGGCCATATATAGCCTTCAGTCTTCTCTATAAAAAGAAGATAAATCTACCCATAATCAATTATAACCAATTACCATATCTCTAACAATCTTAAAGATATTTTCCTATTTTTAACAGTAGCATATCATATCAACATTTCCAATGCAAGTCATTGTCTTTTGAATCATCAACTTAAATCCAGCTATAGGTTTATTATCAATCAATACCCACAACCAAATTCTTCAAATTGACACTAACCTAACTAGTTATCAACAAGAGATTCTTCCAAATTTCTGCTGAGTGTCTATTTCTTCCATGCCAGCACATCTCCTCTTTGACTAATTTAACCGAATATAATAAACATACAACTTGAAGATTTATTCAGTCAGTGCTTCAGTACCGTATGATATGTAACAAGAACATGCATTGCTTCTATCGAGATCAAGAGACCAGAAGACTAATAATTTCCCACAAACAAGTCTTTGGCAGTGCCAAACTGTATGACAAGAGATGATGCTAACAAGTAATATGCTTCTTTACCATAGCATTAAACAATGAAGACAGATATTCTTTAATAGATGACTTTATGTGGGGGAAACTGGAAAAAGTTACAGCAAGACTACAGAGTTCAATGTATCTTACCACCACGTAAACCACCATATATAAATATCAAGTCACCAACTGCCGCAGCCGCATGCCTGCAACGCCTTGTCAGCTCAACTGCGGCATCTCCACCTGCTGCATCAGCACTGTATCTGCCAGTCCTAGGACTAGTAACAACAGACTTTGTATCACACCAAACTCCCGCAGCAGTATCCAACACTATAAAGAAGAGGAAATGGAAAACTAGTAAGCTTTCTTCAGGCAGAGCATCTCTTATGAAACAATCATTCCTCAACATAAAAAAATAGTGAAATTAAAATCATCATAGCAACAATTATCCAGAATTTCTCGCTCCCTTGTTTTATACAAAGATCATACCAGTGTCATTGCGTTCAACACCAGGAGTAGAAATAATGCTAAAACATTTCAAGTAATCCCAACTTAGAAGTTAAATAATAAAGAATAAAGACCAATGTAGAAATATAGAGAATGTGTGTGAGGACTAAAAGTAGCTGCTATTTGCTCAAGCCAATGACAAAGCAGTGTTCTAAAACTGCCCGGGCCTAGCACCTAGGCGGGGCCTAGGAAATTCCTCGGCCGATAGTTAAATACTCATATTGTCCAACATAAAGAACCAACCAAATCATGCAAATTCAACCAGAATATAATAAAATTATATTTTATAGTGAATTATGTAATGAATCGTTGGATTGAAATAAAATTTATGTAATACAGATTTATATACTTATTTTGATCCAAAAATAAAGTTTTAATTATAACCATTTGTGTTATTAAAAAAGTTATTTAATTATTTAATAAAATGTGGCCCACCAGCACGGTATAACACTAGGGGTGGAAATTTGGGTCAGAATTCGTTTATTCGTTCGATTCGATTCGCTTTAAAGCGAATATGGTATGGAAAAATGGATTCGTTTAATAAATGGGTCAACTCGATTCGTTTATTAAACGAATCGAATCCGAATTTGAGTTCATCAATTCGTTTATTCGTTTAGGATTCGTTTATTAAACGAATCAAATCCGAATCAAATTCGTTTAATACCCGTTTAATTTTATTACAAATTTACCCTTAAATTTTTTGAATATGTGTTTAACATGAAGGATAATTAAGTAATTATCTGCGTTTAACCTAAAAATCTAAACCTAGACTTCATAAGAATTTCCCAACCGCCTCTCTCAATCAATTCATCAAACTAATTACAAACCTAAAACTCTCTCAAATCTGAAATCAACCGCTGGGCTTCACGCACGCTTCATTCTACTGGTAAGATTCTTCATGTCCTTCACTTGTAAGATGAAAGATAAATAGATAATTGATTATTTCTTTTTTTGTATTTCAGAATCATAATTTTTTCTTTTTTTGCACTCTTGTGCGTACACCACATTTATTTCAAAAATGTGGTGGTGTTAAAAATTTTTGAAAAAAAATCGATTTGGTACATAAAATCAAAGTGCACAGCAATCAAATCTCACTTGGCATGCGCTTTAGGTTGATGTTTGAAACAGAAGAGTCTGGAACAAGAAGGTAGTTGTTTATGACTAAAACATTTTCTCCTTGTGATTTTAGTGATGGTTTGGTGAGGAAAAACACTCAAACAAAAGATTCTGGAATAAGAAAGAAGGTAAAATTCTTTCTCTTAACTCCAAATTTTTCAAAAATAATTTTTTTGGAAAAATTGACTCAATAATATAATTTTATTTTATTTGCAGGATTTTTTTCCCGGATGATAATGATAAAGAAGTTTGCCTTTACCGTCTCAACTCAACTCGTATTCGAGATTTTGGTCAAAATGTGTTTTGAAGATTTCAAGTATTATTATGTAATTGATTTGTAATTTGAAATTTGGAGCTTGTTGTAAGGATTTTAAGACTATAACAACGAATATGCTATTGAATATGGTATGGAATGGATGCTTAGATTTTGTATTTTATTTTGATTAAACGAATCCAATACGAATATTCGAAACGAATACAAAATTCGATTCGTTTAATTTGATATAAACGAATCGGATGCGAATAGTAAACGAATCGGATACGAATAGTAAACGAATCAGATGCGAATAGTAAACGAATAATAAATTTGATTCGATTCGTTTGATTTATATAAACGAATCGAATACGAATATTCGTTTATTAAACGAATCGAATCTGAATCCTAATATCAGGATTCGTTTAATAAACGAATCGAATTCGAATTTAGTACATTACAATTCGATTCGTTTAGAATTCGTCACGAATTCGATTCGTTGATTCGTTTTGCCACCCCTATATAACACTAAAGAAACCTTATCATTCTTCCATGATATTTAACATTCAAGTCCTTGCTCACCACCCTTTCTACTAACACAATCTCCTTACTCCCATTTGATACCAAAAAGGGCTACCTTTGACCCAACTCTTCACACAATCAGTGACACAACCAAGTCTTAAGCATCAAAATAAAAAGTAACAGTCCATTGCCTGGTACTTTCATTTTGGCTCAGAAACAAAAGTATATTAAAAGTACGAAACGTACATAGAAGGGAAACAAGAAGTCCACAAAAGGAAGGAAAAATTGCCTGGTACTCTTTAAACACCAAAACAGCACCAAACCACATAATTCTTCTCACCCAGGCTCGAACCATGAACTGCTGAACAAACTTTTTATAGACCCCCAAATTCCAAATTTTAATCACCTCGAGCCTCTAAATACACCTGATCTACATCTATATATTTCAAAATTCAGAAAGGATAAATAACATCCTGATGCAGAACATATTAACACAAATACATAAACACATGTATGTGCTATATACATAAATACACTATAGATGTGCTATATAGAATATATGTATAACCCTGTAAGGCTATATATATCAATATATAGAGTGGGAGAGAGAGAGAGGGAGAGCTAATTACTGGTATGCCAGTGAGTCAGTGGCTCAAGAAAACTAATGCCCAATCTATACTAGTGAAAACTGTTGCAGCATACCACAAAACAGAAAGTCCTATTCACAGCTCATCAAATATCAAAAAAGTCCAAAATTCCAAACAACGAGATCAGGTACCTGCAACACTGGATGAATCTTCTACCATGCGTCCACCACCAAGAGCTCCTCCAGAAACATGGAGTCGTGCATTAACAAAGACCTAGAAACATTGTGAGCACAAATAATTGAGCTTTCAGGGGAAAAAAAAGAAAAAAAAAAAGAAAATTAAAATGACTGCCATGAAAAATTTAAGAACCAAACACGGAGTAAAAAAACCAAAACCCACAGCTGCATGCTGATATCTTGGAGATGGTGAGACACCAGGAGCAATAGCCCATTCCCAACGACCATCCCTATGTTTGGCAAGTCCATATGCACTTGCCAAAGGCTGCAAAAAACAGATGAGCCAAAACAAACAATAAAAGATACCATCAATCAAAGCATGCATTACAACAACAATTGCTACATTAATGGGGAACAATAGTTTCAGCAATCAGCTTAAGGAGACAGGAAATTTGTGATATTCTTGCTGGAATGCTTGGACTACAAGAAAGCAATGTTTCTTGGAAACGTATGTAACACAGTGAAATAGAAAGGTAACAAATTTCATGAGACACTCTCCTATCTGCACATAAAAATATGCTAACATTTACATGTGATTCTGGGATGTCAAGAACAAACTTGGTTATTTAGATAAGAAGTCCAATTATATTACATGAAACAACTCTTTATTTACCTTTCTCATACAATTAATAAACATCTTTGAGGCAATGCACATAGGTTACATACAATAGTAGGAAAAGCAAATTCACAAAAAATAATATGTCATTTTAGATCATTTTGTAACAAGAAGAATAAAAGAGCCAAAATTAACAATTCATCAAAACCAAAACAAATTTCAAACGTGATCCCTTCTCCTATTTTTTACTTCACCAATTTACCAAGAGATTGGCGAATTTATAAAACAGCAATCTGATTGGCTAGATATTTGATAAAACCAGAAGGCAGAGGAGCGTTCAGCTCCCAATGCCCAAAAAAATCTAACATCCAAACAAATGCAGTTAAACCATCCCTCCATCCCCACTCCCATCGAAAGTTTTGGGCATCAATAAAAGACTCCACAGATAGAGAAGCAAACCCCCATCGCGCCCACTCCGTCTTTAAAAAAACACAAAATCACCTAAAACACTTGGAAAACTGCGTTTTTTTATTATTTTGAAAGTGTATATAATAGCAATTATTGAACAGACTTAAATATGATTGGAAGGTTACTATTACAGAAGTCAAAAGTTCCAAGAATACCGACAAAAAGCATGCCAAGTTTATCTTCCAATGGTTGGACAACCTATACTTGCCAATTTTCTTGTACACATAATTACCAACAAAGTATTCATATTCAAAATAAAATAAAAAATCAATGCCTATAACATACTCTAGTATTAAAGTGTGAATTATAATTTTACATCCTCGTTATGCAAATACAAATCTTTACAGAAAAATAAGTAATTCCAAACAAGTTTATTGCCAACATTTTCCCAATATCTCTAATCCTAACCCCAGCCTAAAAGGTAAATTTCCTCAAGCTATAACTCAAAATCAATGTTAACAAATATTAGCTCACCACACTGCTTGCATCCCTCCCTCCACAGAGCAGAAGAAGACCATCAGAACGGGCACTTGCAGTTGCATACCTAAAAACATAAAGGGTGAGAGGACCAACTTAATATACTTTGAATAAGATTACTAGAAGCAAGGAAACTTATTGCGATCAGTCATAAGGCTTATCGCTCAGTCAATGTGTAATAATCAAAACTTATTCATTCCTCATTAAGGCATTTAGAATTAAAGTTTCGCAAATATAAAACAGAGAGAACTATGCAATAATTATATTGCAGCATTGCAAGGAAGAGATAAACTTACATGCATGGAGGTGGACCCTCGCCCTCAGGTTCCAATTTACGCCATTCATAAGGCTTGGCAGCCGTGTCCAGGGCCCATACATCAGCCAAAGGCCGCTTTCCTGGAGAGCAAGCACCACAAATCAATTTTAAGATCCATTAAAAGTCTCAACATGAATATTCAACTCAATAAACCTTAATCCTAAACTAATTGGATATTTCAATACAAAGTTTTATTTTATTTTCTTCTTCCTTTTTCCCCCTCTTTTTGGGTCAAAAACATGAACAAAGGATGTAGAGAGCAGATGGTGAAGTAGCTTACCATCATTCCCACCAATGGCCATGAGATACCGTTGCCCTACCAATGCCATCACATGTCCATAACGTGGCCCAGGTCCAGGGCCTTGAACAACAACTCTACATGGAAATTAGCAAACATTTTAATAGAACACATTGCCAAAAAAAAGAAAGGGGCACATGAGGTGATGCATGTCCTTTGAGATCAAACCTATGCCATCGCGGCCGTTGCTGTGTCAGATCAAGAACATGAAGATCCTCAGCAGACAAACCAGCTGGACCAATTCCACCCTAAGTAGAAATGGAAGATTCCAGTAGAAAGTAATAATTAGTCTTAATGTGGAAAGAAATACACATAACAAACTAACCATATTATGCAATATATGCTACCTGAATAACAACCATGGTCCCCACAGCTGTTGCCACATGGGCAGCCCTTGGTGTGGGTGGTTCTCCAAAGGGAGTGATCCTGAAAAAAGTTAAGTTGTTTAAGAGCAAAAACTTTTCTTAATAGACACAGTAAGCACAAAAATATATCACAGCACAAGAAGACGCTTGCAATGTGTTTAAGTATAGACACAGGCCAATGGATGAAAAATCCATCGTACACTTACCTAGACCATTTGTTTATTAAAACATCATAACAGTGCACGTCAGCAGTGGCACCAGCTAGCCCTGTGATTCAAGTACAACATAATTGTCATGAGAGCTTAAAGCATGAAATGTTAACACTCAAAAACGCCACAAAGAAATCCCACATTCAAGAAAACTATAAAAGACAGAAAAACAAACAGATAATCAACAAAACTATTCTTCCTCTCGTGCCACTTATTACACACTAAGAAACAATTATTTGGAAAAAGGAAAAAGAGAGAAATCATTTTTCCACACGAAGAACAAAATATCTACATGACAACAAAACTTAGTTTAACCACATAAAAATAATAGAATCGCAACCAAGCATGCCTATCAAGCTGCACAAGAGTCGACAAAGCTCTGCTTATTCTAATGCCACTTGTGCTAGCTCATGCCCCAAAGGTATAAAAATTAGGGATTAAGGACCAAAAAGAAAACAACAAACACCAAATTATAGCTTCAATTTTATGGGCTTCAACAAAATTGCAATTTCCCAATAAACAATATCCTAAAATTGCATTCATTACTTTGGTTCTCAAAAATCAGCATTTTAATTCACTGGGTTTAGTATAATCAGAGGATTTCACTCAATCCCATATTTTGTATCTAAAATTATTTGGTTTTCAAATAATATGCAACTTAGGCAACAATAAAGCAGAAATTTTCACAGAATATCCAATTTCCAACTAATTACTTAACATTCTAGTCACTCAACATCAAAGTAGATCATAACTTCGAGCAATATTAAAACCCCAACTCCAACAAAAACATAGACAAAGCAACTTAAACAAACCAACAAGCAATAAAAAACAAAAATATCAATTGAATAAAAAAATAACTTACTAATGCCGGCACTTCCAGCAGAGGAAGGCGTCCCTGAAGCTGCAGAATTGCCTTCAAGCGCCGTAGCACCACCGAACAATATCAGCCTGGGCCCAATGTACCCCGGCGTCCCCTCCTCTCCAATAGCAGCTACTGCAGTTAAGGTGTGGCCGCAGCGAGGCCCCGGACCGTCCTCCTTCTTCTCTAGTATAGCATTCACCACCGAATACGTAGGCGCACACCTCGGCCCCACCATCGGAGTAGTCTGCTGCGTCTGTTGTTGTGGCGGCTGCTGCTGTGACGTTGGAGCCGCCGGAGATCCGCTCGGCTGCTCCGTCTCAGCTAGTGGCTCTCTCTCCATCGGCTGCTCCGTCGACGACGACGTGTTTTGCTTCTCTACCGCCTGATCTTGATCGGCCTCCGGCACCATATTTGAATCCACATCCATTGCTTCAACCTAACAATCTTAGCCCTAGCTTCGAGATCGGTACTAGAATTAACACAATTGCACATCTCTGATCAACATTTCCGATGCGCGCTTCTTCGAATTGCAAACTGATAAGCAAAAACCCTATCCTTGGGATCGTGGAATCTTCAATTCTATGAACTTCGATTGATTTTCCGGGAAAAAAATTTGAAAAATAAAAAGAGAATAAATTCGTTTAGGATTCTATTAATTACTTTTTTTTTTGGTTAATTTGATTTTTGTTTTTTTTTTCTCTCTCTATATTTCTACAGCCTCAAACCGGTCGATGAACAATCGAAAAGAAATGAAAAGGAAACGGAACGGAGACGATCTAAAAGCTTTAACATAACAACGTCAGAAAAGTGAACAGTTAAATAATAATAATTAATATATAATTAAACAAAAAATAAATAAATATCCTCTCTTTCGCTTTCGCTTACAGTTTAATTTTTTATGACCGTGGGGAACCGGTAAATATTGTGTACGGACGGGATGAGTGATGGCGGAGACGGGGCATAGTCTAACCGGAATGACCGGGAGCGAGTTTGTGTATTAACGGTGATGGCCGGTTTCCTATTTGTAAGGAGTTTTGCCCTTTTGCCACAAAATGAGGTGTTGGGGAGCGGAGCACGCGCTTTTCTGATTCACGCGAAGCACGCGCTATGTAGAATCCAGCCCAGGTGGTTCAATCAGTGAACGCAATTTTGCAAGTTAAACAAATAAACGATGCTATGGAAACACGCCAAAAGGAGCAAGGGTTCAATGAAAAATACAAAATATATACACACATCGTGGGAAAATAATGGAAAAAATATATGAAATTATTTCATCTATTCATTGACAATGTTAGATTATTAATTGACTATAACAATATTCAAAATTTATTTTATACAAAATAAAAATTTCAACTGATAAAAGTGAATATGATGAACCATGGTCAAGACCCGCTAATTGATCAATTATTTTGTATATTAATTATTAGTTTATATAATTTGGACGTTAGAAGGGCATGTGTTTCTGTTTGCGCGATTTTTGTGCGCGAAGAAGAAAGAGAAACGTGTAAGGTTCAAACCTCCTGAGACAAAGTCCCAGCAAGGGGTGTTTGATTAAGTGAATAAGCCTCCAAGGGGCGCAAGCACATAAATTACAGTCCTAAAAGTTATAGAAACTAAAAGATAAAAAAAATGCTCGTTTGAGTCTTCATTTGATTGGTCCTTTTCTCTCTGTCTGAGTGAGCTTTTATAGTGAAACTTGTAAACTGCTTGGGCGGTCCCAGTATCTCCCTGCAGCTGCTGGATCGTGCCTTCAACCGTTGGGCTGTGCGTCTCAACTGCTTGATCGTGGGTTGAGCTTTTATAGTGAAACTTGTAAAACGCTTGGGCGGTCCCAGTATCTCCCTGCAGTTGCTGGATTGTGCCTGTAACCGTTGAGCTGCGTGTCTCAACTGCTTGGATGTGGAGGGAAAACCATTCAACTGCTGCGATTGTGGAAACGACTGCATCATGCATTTTCGTCCTAACCGCTACTTCGGTCGTCTCGACTCTTCGTCGCTCTTCGCTCCATCGTCCTTCCTCCCTTCGCTCTTCCCTTCGTCTTAGGGCGATTTCGTTCCAGGGTGACCAGAATTTCCTCTGTCAATAATTGTCCCCCAAATTTACCTTGATTGAACCGGACGTGAAGATCGAGGTAAATTTTTCGGTCTTCCATCGACGAAAAGGCGTATAGATCGGAATGATAGAAACTTGTATGGTCATTCCTCTTCGCCCTCGACCACCAGCCATCACTCGGCTAATCCCTTAGTCCAGAGAATCTGTAGAATCAGGCTCTCTGCACTCCCCGCGTAGAGAAGCTGAGGCTAGCCGCTGCCAACGAGCGTAACTCATCCGCAACCGGGAGGATGCAGTACCTTCCACACAGAGGACCCTGGTCAGCTGTCGCTAACGGACACAGTCCATCCACACCATTACATTTCATTTCACACCTCACACCGTGTGGATGGCCGTTAGCTAATCTCTTTACATTCCATTTCACACTTCATCGAAGAGAAGCTTTCGCTTCTGATGGCCTTTGTTTCATGCAGATCTTTTCTTTTTCTCGACTTTCTTCTGCCCCTCCCGATCTTTTCTTTTTCATCTTAGGGAGTCCGCTTGGTTACGGAGGGCAAAGCTGCGATGTTTTGAGTAAAGTCGGCCCTTAAATGGGCGGTTGGGAGACCTTGCAAGTTATTTCTTCAACCTTCCTTTTTTTATATAGTCTTAAGTCATGACACTGTTTTCACGTGAAGTGCTTTTTTTCCATGTGTTACCTGACCAATTGGGGGGGCTCCCTACTCTAGGTCTGGTTTTTTGCCGAAAGTAAGCCTGCGGCCTGATGGTCTTGTCATATCAATTTTGTCTTTACTGTTTGTGCCAATAATGGAAAAATCTTGGGCGATGCCTCTAGAGGATGTAGTATTGACGTATGTCCTTGACCGATCTTGGAGGTCGATGCTAGGATTTTGAGGTTCGGCCGATCTGCTGGAGGCTGATGCTGCAAGATCGAGCGATGTAAAACCCGGGATGGAACTCTTCGCTCTGTAACCTGTCGGGCTTCCTTTTAGAGTCCTTCGTGACCCTATCACTTCTGCAATAAATGTGCGGCTTTTTCCTATATGTTTCATCATGAGGCCCATTTAAGAGCCGTCTTTACGTCACTTCCGTGTTCCCTTCACTTTCGCAGCGAGTTGCATTCGAACACCTGTCTAGGGCAACTTTTCATCCTTTTCCGTTTTCTCGCTGCTTTCATTTCTCGACAACTCGTATTGCGACACCTGTCTCAGGTTAAACCCTTCGTCTGTTACATAAGGATTCATCCCATTCTGGCCTTCACTTTACCTTCGACTTCCTCTGCAAACTCACTTTTATCACATTCTCGACCTTCTGTTATCAATGGTTTCTTCATCCTTTGCTCCCAAAACTAGCGCCTCAACCTTCGCTGATTATAAGATGGCGCTGGAATCTTCTTCTGTGGGCACCTTCGGAGTTCACACTCTTGATGAGAATTTCGTCCAATGCGCTCTTGGCCCCATCTTCGTTGAAAATGACACTATTGCAACGGCTCTGTTGGCTCAACAGTTCCCCTCTTCTTCTGGCCTCCCATTCTCTGAGCCACTTAACATCTCTCATTTCGTTCAGTCCAATCTGATTCGCACCTGGCCCAAACCCGATACGGCATTCGAAGTCTGGTTTCAACGTATGCTGTTGCATGCAGATACTCGAGCCTTTTTAGACAAACATCACCTTCTTCCTTTCATTGATCTTTCATCAGCTTTGCCCCCTTTTGATCGTAACTTGTTTCATATTTATTTGCTCTTTTGGTCTTCTGAATACAATGTATTCATTCTTCCGGTCGGGCCCCTCACTATCACCCTTCGTGATATTGGTGCTCTTACTGGACTGGCCCTTCTTGGAGTGACCATCTCGGCTTGTACAAACTTTCGTTTCCCTCCTCATTCAATGGACCCTTCGTCCTTTTCATCATATTCTTCTTTTCTTCGCACTTTTTCGGAAACGGCTGGTCTTGTTTCGATGTTAGAGCGAACGGCTTTCCTTCATTATTGGTTGTGCAAATACATCATTTGTGTGCCTAGCCAAAAGCCTGTGGCGAGCTATCTCCCTATCTCTTCCGACCTTACCCACGGCCGTCACTTAGACCTGGCCTCCTTTTTATTGGCCGCCATATATCGGGGATTGGCCGTCCTCCAGAAACAACTTCGGTCGGGGGCATCACCCATTGCCTCCGGTCCCCTATGGCTCGTTCAACTCTGGTTGAGAGCCTATTTCCCTGTCTTCGGCACAATTGATTCAACTCACCCTTATCATTGTGCCGGTCTTATATTTTATCAACTTCGGTCATCTTCTTTCTCCCCTCGCGCTGTTTTTGAGTATTTCTACACTCTTCCTCGGATTCCTTCTTTTTTCCCTTTTCTGTGTCAGATAGCCCATCTTTTGTCCATGACCTCCCTCTTTTGGAAGAGGACGAATCATTTCTTCGCATATGGCGCAGGTTTTTATGTAGCCGCGACCTGATTCATGACATCATGACTGGGGCCAATGGCAAGGACGGTGTAGAGGTGTACTCATCCAACTTCGTTGCCCGTCAATTTGGCCTCGTTCAAGGGTGGCCTTTTTCTTTCTTTCACACGCGCTCTGCTTTGTCAGACCGTTTTAAGGTCTTTTCAGTCTCTGAAGTTGAGGATTCCTTGGCGGAAACTCGCTCTTTGATCTCTTCTTTTGTTATCGCTCATTTTGCTCTTTGCACATCTGTTCATTCCTCTTTTGATCGTTTCTGGTCACCTACCCGAGAACGATTTTCCTCATTGCCTTCCATGAGAGTCTTTTCTTCCATTCCTTTGTCCCTCAAGTCCTCTGAGCCAACGGGGTCGAAGAAGACAACTAAGGCGTCTAAGCCCAAGAAGATAAAGTTTGCTAAAAGGAGACAGCCTTCTCCCAATCGTAGTTCTGATTCGGACGTGCCGCTCATCCGTCACTCTAAGGTATGAGTTTGAGACTCGTCTTATTTTGTACATGAGTTTGATGCACTCTGAAATCATAATTTTGTATCTTGTGTAGGTGCTTAGGATTGAGCCGCCTTCCGCAATGCCCGAAACAGCGCGAACTCCGAGGGCCGAAGTTCCTATATGTGGAGGCGAGGGGGTGGGACCTGCAGAAATACCGGTCATTTAGTTTGATGCGGATGAAGCGGCCGAGGGTCTCATCATAGAGCAATTACTAGGAGATGGCGGTGCAGTCGGAGTCGATCCCCAAGGTATGAAGCCATATATTGAATTTGGCTGTTCGCGTCCAAGAGTCGAGGAAATTCCAAGAGACCATCCTCTATTTGAGTGTTTCTCTTCAGACGGTTCTGTACCATTTGTGCAGGATCCGGATGATGAGGCTGAAGTGCCAGAGCCTATTTGGCCGACTGGCTCTCTTTGACACCACCTCAAGCAACTTTATCCCTTGGTACGCAGGATGTCTGCCTCAGGGCTTCAAGGGGGTTATAGGGACGTGGACGGCCTTTATAGTTTGGCCGAATTGGAGTTGTTAGAGGAAGCTCGGTCTATGTATAAAGACGACGTACTTCGTCGCATTTACGAAGAAGATGAAGTCATTTACATTTCTGATTCGTCCGACTCTGATTCTCTTACAGATGCTCGGCCTACTACTGCGCCGTAATGCCCAACGCCAGAAGTAGTATCTCCAAGTACTTCTACGTACCAGACTTCGGCCTCCGCACAGTCGTCGTCTTCGGCTCCTCCATCCTCTCCTTCTCGAGTGGAGTCCATTGTGCCTGAACAGCAGTCTTCTCCGGCTTTCATGATTTCTTCTTCCGCAAATCCTGTTCCGACGGTCCCAGTGTTAGCCACTTCTAAACAATCATCGCTCTCTCGGCTGAGTCTCCCATCTTGCCATAAAGTTCTCCTGCTCGACCATCTTCTCCTCAAGCCGCATGGCCGCTGGCCCTTGTCCCCCAGCATCCATCATCCTCAGATCCTTCATCTCAGCAAGAACTAATGCAGCAAGCTGAGGCATTGGTGGATCGGCCTTCCATTTCTGGTTCTGGGGTGGTAAGTCTTTCCCTCATTTCCTTTAGCTCATGGCCTTAGTTCATTTTGATAATTCTTTCTTCGTGTGTAGGTATCCGACCCATTGCTGCAATCGGTCCAGAACATTTTGGACCGCTTTGGGCGATTGTATTCTGCTTCTTTTCGGCCTCCTTCGCCTTTGGTCAACACCAGTACAAACCTGGAGGGCCTACGGGAGGTTCTTGGTCAATACGCTTCATTTGCTGCGCTGGAGGTTAGTCAGGCTGCTCGGCCAGAGAACATCCTTCAATTGGACAAAAGCTCCTACGAATTAAGCCGAATATTGGCCCTTCCTGTCTTGCCCATATCGGTTGACGATCGGCTTTTCCTCCAAGAAATACAAGATGGCATAACAGCCATTCTCTCTCAGTATCGCAATATGCACAGCCAGAGGGTTGGACTTCGCTCCTCTGTAATGAGGAAAGAAACGCTATGTGGCTCTCTTGACGCCCTTCATCAGGCCCTGAGGGACACTACAGAAGAAATGATGATCGAGGAATCGGTCTTCCTAGACCTGGAGCGAAAGTTACAAGAGATTCAGCGTCTTGTCGAGGAAAGTCGTATGAGAAAAGATGCTAAGAGGAGGACCATTGCTACTCAAGTAACGGAGATGGACGAGTCTATGGCAGAGTATGAAGGTCTGGCCCGTATAAATTTTGAGAAAAGCTTGGCCGATTTGGATGCAGTGGGTTTGGAGATTCAGGACGAATGACATCTGAGGAGAGAGACGCTTTCGGCCATTAAGGAGCTGCCCGTGGGTTTTCGGCGTTCTTCGGGCCAAAATTAATGATTTTTGTAAGACGTTATATCGTCTATTCCTTGTATTTTTAGGACGTTTTCGTCCGTAATTAATGGCAATACATTATTATTCCAGTGCCTTCTGTACATTTTCATGCTCTCACAAAGATGGCACATATCTTTTTAAGTACTTGTCATTTATCGCTCTTGCATGCACTCTTCCGTTCAAGTCCTGCAAATGGTAGGCTCCGTTTGGTAACACATTTTTCACCACGAATGGGCCTTCCCAGTTGGGCGACCATTTTCCATACGCGGGTCCTTAGAATCAAGTGGCAATATAGTTTTCCACACTAATTCGCCCTCCCTGAACGATTTAGCCATTACTCTGAGATTATATTCCTTGGCTATTTTTTTTCTTTTGTGCTTCTAGACGATTTAGCACATCACATCTGATATCGTCCAATTCCAATAAATTCTGGATCATTGCCTCGTTGTAGTATACCTTTGCTAGCTTTTCTTGTAACATTACCTTGGTGGACTCGATATTCATTTCTACTGGAAGCATAGCCTCGTGACCATACACTAACTGAAACGGCGTCACTGAAGTACTTGTTCGTGGTGACGTCCTATAGACCCATAGAACCTGACTCAAATATTCATCCCATCGTCTAGCGTTGTCTGTCACCATCTTCCGAATCAACCCTTTAAGGGTCTTATTGGACGATTCTGCTTGACCGTTTGACTGAGGATAATAGGGGGTAGTGTTCACCAATCGGATTCCGTATTTCGCCAGTAAATCTTTCACCTTTCCACCATTTAATGAAGTGTCGTGGTCTGCCACTATTGTTTGTGCTATACCAAATCGGTGAATTATATGTTCTTTTATGAACTTGATGATCTGTTCTTGGGAGATTTCTACAACTGGGATAGCTTCCACCCATTTGGTAAAGAAATCGGTAGCAACAATGATGAAAGTATGCCTCTTGCTTGATGCTGGGTAAATCTTCCCTATCAAGTCTATCGCCCATCCCATAAACGACCACGGTTTAATGACCGGGATCATCTCGGTTGCTGGTGCCCTTTGAATAGGCCCGTGCTTCTGACAAGCAATGCATCCTTTGGCATACGAGCTGCACAATTCTCCCATCTTTGGCCAATAATAGCCGCTTCGTATAATCAACCATCTCATCTTTATTCCTGCTTGGTGAGCCCCACAAACACCTTCATGCACTTCGGCCATGATAGTTTTGGATTCAGCTGGCCCTACACATTTCAACAACAATCCATCTTGTCGTTTTTTATATAGCACATCTCCTGAGACTACGTAGTTCAGGGCTTTAAGTTTTAGCCTTCGATCCTTCCCTCATTCGGGCTGTTTTAGAAACGTCTTGATTTCGCTTCTCCAATCGTCCTCCTCTTTGATTTCAATGGTCATGATATTTGTCCCTTCCTTTCGTCACATCAGAACCGGCTTCACCTCGCTGCTTCTATATATATCATCTATATTTGCTTGCTTGTACCTGGAAGCTGTTTGGGCTAAACCATTGGCCAATTCATTTTTTTCCCTTGGAACGTGTTCCAACTCTGCATGATCAAATCGCTCTACCAACTCTTTGGCCACATCCAATAATGCCATAACTGATGGGCTTTGGAATTTAAAGGTTCCTATCACTTGTTGGATTACTAGTTGCGAATCCCCCTTAATGGATACATGGGTTACTCCCATGTTGAGGAGTATCTCCAACCCAAGTATCAAGGCTTCGTATTCGGCCTGGTTATTAGTGCAATATTCGTTCAACTTGATTAAGAACCGAAATGATTCCCCCAACGGGCTGACTAAGACAATCCATATTCCAGCTCCTTTCGTTGTGCTGGATCCGTCGAAATACATCGTCCATGGTTTCAGGCTGCATTCATCCAGATCCATTTCTATTTCTCTAATAGTGCTCAAACATGGGTGATCGGCCAAAGCTTGATTTTTAACGGCTCTTTGGGGTTCATGCCGTATATCGAATTCTGAAAGTGACAGTGACCAAAACCCAACTCTTTGATGCAAGATAAGACGAGAAAACATGTACTATTATATTAATTCTTGTGATCAAATACACTATGTTCGGCCTTAGGTAGGCTCGTAATTTAGTACATGTGAAATATAGAGCCAAACATAATTTCTCCATTGGAGAATAGTTACATTCATAATTAAGCAATTGTCTGCTAATATAATAAATGGCTCTCTCAATGTTCATGTCATCATCTTATGCGATCATCCCAGCTATGGACTGTTCTTCGGCCGATATGTAAAATTTCATTGGCCTTCCTGGCACTGGAGGTACCATCATCGGCGGCTGTGACAAGTATTTCTTCAGGCTGTCAAAAGCTTGTTGATGTTCTTCGGTCCAGACGAATTCGTCATTGTCCTTCAACCTTAATAAGGAGGAGAACACTTTTGTTTTCCCTGCACAATTGGAGATAAATCGTCTTAAAAAGTTAATTTGCCCTAAGAACCTCTGTAACTCTTTCTTATTTCGGGGTGGTATAGCTTCGGTGATCGACCGAGATTTATTGGTGTCAATCTCGATTCCCCGTTGGTGCACTAGAAAACCTAGGAAATTTCCTGCGCACACCCCGAAAACACATTTGGCATGGTTCAATTTTAGTTTAAACTTTCTCATTCGCTCAAAGGCCGTTGCTAAATGGCTAAAATGTTTTTCCATGGTCACAGATTTCGCCACTATATCGTTCATATAGACTTCTACAGATTCGCCGATCATGTCATGAAAGATTAATTCATGGCTCGCTGATAAGTGGCAACAGCGTTTTTCAGGCCGAACGACATCACTACCCATTCATAACACCTAGAGAGCCTGGGTACCTAAAGGCTGTTTTGTGTATATCATTTTCGGCGATGTAAATCTGATTATAACCTGCATACCCGTCCATAAAAGAGCAGACTTGGTACCCCGCCGTGGAGTCCACTAGGGAATCTACTGTCGGCATTGGGTATTGATCTTTTGGTGTCGCTAAGTTTAAATTTCTGAAGTCTATACAGATCCTTATTTTTCCATTCTTTTTCCTGACTGGAACGATATTTGACAACCATTCCACATATCTGGTCGTCCTAATGAACTTCGCCTCTAAAAGGCGTTTAACTCCTTTCTTAATATCGGGCATGACATTGGGCACAAACCTCCGGGGATGCTGCTTATGAGGCATATGGCTTGGCATGATTGGCAACCTATGCTCCACCAACGTCCTATCTAAACCAGGCATCTCATTGTAGTCCCATGTAAAATAATCTTTGTACTCTCGCAGTAAACAAATTAGCTTTTCGCGTACCTGGGACTCCAGTTCCTTGCTGACGTAAGTGATGCGTCTATCATGCTCGCTCCCCAGATTTACCTCGTCCAATGCATCTTGTCCTCTTGAGATATTTTTCTTTCGTCGTCCGTTCAGAGCGTATTTTTCTTCTTCCATTGATTCACCTCATTCTATCAAGCAGTCCACTCCGCATAGTTTTCTTATCTTGTCCTCCGTCTGATGCGCCATCAATTTGCCTCTTAAAGCCGAAATTGCGGCCTGTGCTTCGGCCTCATTTTTTCGCTCTGCTACATAGGACATTAAACTGGCCTTGGAGGCCGCAAGGGCGACTTGCTCCTTATTATGCTTGTTCTTCATTTAAATTGATGTGCGTTGGCTCTCCAAAAACCACTGTGGTTGGTCTCGTCTGTGCGAACAAATCATTCAGCAGTCCCGCGGGGTACGGCTCGTCATTTTGAGCCACAATGGTCGGGCTTTCCCCTTCATTTAGAACTCTGGTCGGCCCATAATTCCCTTCGTACATTAAGTACTCGACCGAATTTGTCTCTGCATCGAAAGGCTTGTTGTCGGCATGCACTATCTCCACCTCGTCCCTCTGGTTCCAGAAAACTAGGCATTGATGAAGGGACGAAAGGATGCATCGGCTGCCGTGTATCCAGTCTCGTCCTAAGAGCATATTGTATGTTGTCGGCCCATCTATGACAAAAAATACTACCGTTTTCGTAATACTTCCCACTTGCGAGTCCAACGGAATAACCCTTTTGACTGTCGTCGCCCCTCCATTAAAGCTGGTAAGAACCACTTCCGTAGGGAAGAGCTCTTCTTCTGACTTTGCCAAACTTCCTAGCATCCGAACTGGTATTGCATTAATGGCCGCCCCATTATCAATCAATACTTTGGTGATAGGTATCCCATTAGCCTTTGCTTTTACGTACAGCGGCCGCAGATGCTTTGTCATTTGTGGTGGTGGCTTTGGGAATATCACCTTCCCTGACAGACCTATCTCCATTGCTTGATCGCCCTCGTTATTAGCTTGAGGCGATTTCTCTTCCACGTCTCATCTAGATGGTAGCAACGTGGCTGGTGCACCTTACGAGACGTTATTGACGGCTAATCTCCGTTTTTCGGCTCTAGTGATGGTCCGTTTTACCTTAGGTGTCCCATACAAAACGAGGAATGGATATCGTCCTAAATCTTCTCCCAACGTCCCGACTGCAGGATTGTCGGCCTCATACAATTCTTTGAGAAGACGATTTTGTGAAATTCCCTTTTTTCCTTGCTTCAGTTTTGATGTCTATTTCTTCTTCTATGTCGGTCATTTCCTCATCCAAAGCCTCCCTATCTGTTATTAAGAGTGCTGCAAATTTGGTTTTGTTGCCCTCATAGACGTCTTCGCTTGTTCCAGCTTCTCCACTGTTATCCTCCTTGAATTTCACGGGCAACAAGTAATGGTTGGCCACAACCGGTGGCATACTGCCGAACTGAATGACGATATGAGGTTCTTCGTCATCTGTTTCGTCCCGCTTTTGCCTGTCAAACTTGGTGCGCTCATCGTCACTCGTCACTGCTCCTTTTTTATTGTCACTCCCTTTTTTGCTTACTTCTGATTTCTCCATGATGCGAGGGCTACGGCCTGTGGTGGCCTTTGCTTCGCCTTATTGGCGCATCATTCGGCCATAGTTTCTTTGATGTCGCCTTAACTGCGTCTTCGTCATTTCATCCACGGGGGAATAATTTCTGCCTGGATGCTGTCTTGACAGTGGCCTTCGGTATGAATGCCATATATTGGGCTGAAGAATTTTCGGCCTAAACGTTCTTATATTTTTTACGAAATTTGAATTTTCCCCATAGAATCTTGGGGCGAAAGTCCGTGGCTGCCATGCTACTGACTCTTTCTTTACGGGCCTTTCACAAGTCTCTTCTAACTCCCTCATCCATTCTATATTGTTCTTGCATCGAATACAAACATTCGGCCATTCTCCATGCTTTGAAGGTGCCTGAATCCTTTCTAGAACGCTTGGACGATGATGGTGTTGTCCTTCGTCTAGAACTAATTTGACCTTCGGCAGATTCATCTTGGCCAGGTCTGGGTTGATCATGTTCAATTCCACCGATTTTGGAAAAGGGTTATTATCCACTGCCATCTTTTTCTCGAACGTAATTCATCCAGAGTCTATAGCATCATGTAAAACATTTCGAAAAACAAGACAATTATTAGTTGTATGAGACCATGCATTGTGCCACTTACAATATTTTTTACTACCGATTTGTTCGGCTGTTGGCAACGTATGTCGATCGCTCAAACTAATTTGCTTATCTTTATACAACTGGTCGAATATGGCATCCACTTTAGTGATATCAAAAGAGAAGTTCCTACTCTTCTTATCATTCTTTTCATTGGCTTGGGGCTTCGCCCACGTCTTACAAATGTAAGGCTTCCCCTTAACCAATTCAGCCAAACATAAGTCGGCCGATTCGACGCTACTTTGCCCATTTTATAATCAATGTTTATATAATACGTCCATTTACTCGAATTTTTTATTTGCTACTCTTCTCGTAATAACCGCTCATAACGTACCACACTAGTGGTGAGTTGGGGAAGGTCCCAAAATTCACGATCCTGAAATTTCTTTTTTAGATCGAGATTGAGGCAACCTTGAGCGATTCTCACAAATTCCTTTTCGGGCAGAGGCACGTAACATCGGCCTCGGGCTACCTTAAACCGCTGTAAAAATGTCTCGGCCCACTCTCCTGGCAACTGTCTTAGGTTTTCCAAATCGGCCAAGGCTACTTCAGATTCGGCCTTGTAAAATTGCGCATGGAACAATTGTTCCATTTGCTGCCAACTTTCTACCGAATTGGCCAGCAGACTGACATACCAGGAGAAAGCTACTCCTGACAATGAGCCGTGAAATAACCTCAATTTGTGGAAATCATTGACTTCCCCACACTGAATGGTAAATCGCCCTATGTGTTCCATGGTAGAAACCTCTACATACCCCATAAATAGGGAAAAATCTGGTATCTTGTAGTTTCGAGGCCACAGATAAGCCACATCGATCCAATCAGGATACGGCTTCCGATATCTTGGCCGAATTGGCTATATGCCTAGACCGAATTGGTCTTGAAGGATCTTGGTCATTTCTTCCCTTAATATATCGTTGCCATTAAATGGCACGGCTATGGGCGGCGGCTGCTGTCCTCTCAAACGTGGGACATAATCGTGATTCTGCCCCTGAGAAGCCTGGATGCCTTGAGGCAACACCACTTCATGTTATGCCATGCTTGGCCCCTGGTACATATTTGGCCCTAATTGTGGGCCATTGTCCCCGGGACTTATTCCTCCCCTGAGAGGGATGTTAGTCCATTGCGCAGGAACATTACTAGGTTCAGCCTCCTGACTGCTTGGTGTAGGGAGGGGCGTGGTCCACGATAGCGTCGTCCCGCCATTCACATATTTGCCCATTAATTCATTCAACGAGCTTAGATGTTTGGCCATGTTTTCGTAATGTGAGTTGCTAGTTGATACGAATTTATCTATGACATGCGCGTTGTGAAGCCTAACCTATTCGACAACATCCTGCGTGAATTCACCGAGCAATGCGCGTACCGCGTTAGGGCCGAGCTCCCTCATAGGTTCGTATTGACTAGCGTTTGCCAGACCCTTGAAATGACCAACTACGGTTGGAACGTGGGGCTGGTTGGTTTGCTTCAGTCCTCCTTCCTCCGCGCTCGAGCCAGTTTGAGCGTTTCTTTTCGGAGGCATCTCCACTATTTACACCAATTCTCCCACTGTGGTCGCCAAAAACTGTTTGCGCGATTTTTGTGCGCGAAGAAGAAAGAGAAACGTGTAAGGTTCAAATCTCCTGAGACAAAGTCCCAGCAAGGGGTGTTTGATTAAGTGAATAAGCCTCCAAGGGGCGCAAGCACACAAATTACAGTCCTAAAAGTTATAGAAACTAAAAGATAAAAAAAATGCTCGTTTGAGTCTTCATTTGATTGGTCATTTTCTCTCTGTCCGAGTGAGCTTTTATAGTGAAACTTGTAAACTGCTTGGGCGGTCCCAGTATCTCCCTGCAGCTGCTGGATCGTGCCTTCAACCGTTGGGCTGTGCGTCTCAACTGCTTGATCATGGGTTGAGCTTTTATAGTGAAACTTGTAAACCACTTGGGCGGTCCCAGTATCTCCCTGCAGTTGTTGGATCGTGTCTGTAACCGTTGAGCTGCGTGTCTCAACTGCTTACTTGTGGAGGGAAAACCGTTCAACTGCTGCGATTGTGGAAGCGACTGCATCATCTATTTTCGTCCTAACCGCTACTTCGGTCGTCTCGACTCTTCGTCGCTCTTCGCTCCATCGTCCTTCCTCCTTTCGCTCTTCCCTTCTTCTTAGGGCGATTTTGTTCCAGGGTGACCAGAATTTCCTCTGTCAACAGTTCCGTGAAGGATAATCTGGAAAGATTCTATTAATGGCATCTTTTTAACACCGTAAGTGCCTCTCTACCGACGAGTCCATAAAAGCATAATTTAACATATCCACTGACTCATAAAAGGCCAATAAAAAGTATTACACATAAGAAAAAGCCTAAAATAGACATACAACACATGCATGACAGACATATGTAAGGATAAACCTAAAATAGGTATGCAAGCAATATATTGGAGACAAATACAATAGGGGAACAAGTCACAAGAAACCTAAAAATGGGATGCAACCAATGCATAAAGGGCACAACATCAACCAATGCATATACTTAAACATAAAAAGAAAAGAAAATGATAAGGAAACTAAAACGTCGTCATTTTGATGGTAAATGAAAATAAAATAAAATAAAAAAGCCCAAAACGAGGTCGTTTTGATTGTAATTTTGACATTCTTTAATCGATGTTTAGTCTCTATATCATTGTTCAAAAAGAAATTCCTATTACATGTGTCACGTGTGCATGCAATAAAGAAGATTGAAATGCTCTTGTATCTGAATCTCCATAGAAAAGTATTAGAATACAACTATCAGAGGAGGAAAAGAAAGACCAATATTCATTTTCCACATGTACGGACAGACTAAAATCTCTTAGGGTTCATAATATTTATCCTTAACATGAACCTTAGGTCAATGCTCATTCTCATTTAGTTCTTTTTTACGATTTTAGATTCATTCTCCTTTGAATCATTTGGGAACTTTTGGGTTCCTTATTTTTGGGTTATTTTGGTCTCAATCCTTTTTTCTATGCCTCTTTTTTGTTCTCATTTTTAGAGAGAACTCTCTCTCTCTCCAAGAAGATTCTCTCTAGAAATACTCTATAAAAAAATTTCAAAGTAAGTAAATGGATTCCACAACACACGACATTTTCTCTTTCTAGATGAAAGACCATGGAGCTTTTTTCCTTTTCTTATTTGGATACATTTCTTCATAGCTGAATCTTCCTCACTTTTCTCTCAAAAATCTTTGTATCTTCATATAAAGCTCCAGGAATTTCTCCATCCTACACAAACGCCTCATGAACCTCTCCATCAACAAAACATAAAGCTCCCTCCAAGTAACCAATGATGAATAGTGACAAGAAGTTATATTTTATGTTATTTAACTTGTAAATGAACTCCATATAACACTTGTAAAAGCTTTCTTTACATAGTGGATGGTTGATGAGTTGGTTCAGTGGATGAAGACCAGCAACCGAACCACATAAATCTCTTGTATTTATTTAGATTTATGTTTTATTTTACCTTATTATTAACTTAAAATTTAGGAAGGGGGCCATACTCAATTTCTATATGCCTCATTTGGGGCCCCCTTAAGGAGCATCCTCCTTTATACTAAGCCCCAAAAGTTTCTTAGGGCTCTTACAATAGTGTTTTAAGGGTCATATGGACTCTCCATTATATAATATCAAGATAGTGTGATGAATATTGATCGATGAAATCACACATGTTACGCAAGCACACATATCGTTCAAGTTGTATAAATGTATCGATCCCACGAGGACTTAAAACATATGCTATTAATTGATTGAAGTTAAAATTCTACAAGTATTTAATTAAAATTGTTTGTTGGTTGGATGGTGATTTAAACTAAAAAATAGTAATTAAAATAGTGCAATTGTGAATTAAAGGAAAATCAATATTATGAAATTATCTAGGGTTGTGAATCCTTCTAATATTGTTCTAAAGATGAAGTGATTATCTTATGCTTGTGTAATAGATCAGTTTATTAATCTGGAACACGAAAATATGCAAAAGCCTCTCCCGATGGTCAGATGCAAACACCCAAAGTAACCTAATTGACTATATTCCTATGTTAATTAAGAAACTCCGAATTCCTTAAAGTCAAGTTCCAATTATGGCTATCCACGCCCGACAGGTATATTCCTATCTTGGAAGGAAATCTCAAAGGTGAGATCGTGAGCTATTGAGTCTAAGGCCGAAACCTAAAATCCATTTTCCAAGTTCATTTTAAGTTTACCATATCAATCTTATTAGTGACCTAACAAAAAGAAGCATTAAGATTAAGACTTAAGCAAAAAACATATACATCACACAAGACATAAAATAACCAACTTATAAACCTATGGTATTGGAATTCATCACAAACCTAGATAAGGTATTTAGTTACGACACATATCTAGAACTATTAAAGACTTAAATAAACAAAATATCATAAAACAAAATTGAAAACTAAAAAGTTAAAATAAAACAATAAAATAAAATATTGGGGTTAGGGGATCCACTTTTATTAATTCTAATTTAGAAATCTCTCTTATTATAATATATAAATTTGTATTATATTACCAACCAACCATATAGGTGGTATCCTGATTAAGTCATATTTTAATTAATTCCAACCGACAATAAAGGCGGTATCCAATTAAGTCAGGTCAAAATTAATTTAATTAAGTTCAACCGACCATAAATGAGGTATCTCATTAAGTCAGGTTTTAAGATAATTTATATAGTATAAATAAGGGAGATTAGTCTAAACTATCATAATAAAAGCTTCACATTTTCACCCCAGCAGAAAGAAGTTATCTACTCATGCTTTAAGTAAAACACACACAATTTTATTGCTAAAATAAAAATTAAATACAAGAAAGCTAAAAATAAACAAACAAGATACTCTCGTCTTAGTATTCTAAGAAATTCCCCAGAAGAAAGTATGAAGAAATTCAACTGAAATCAGCCTCTATTTATAGGCTCAAAATGTCACGTGTTGCGACGCAAAACACCAGTGCGTCATGACGCGTGCTACAGTACTGTACAAGTGTCAGCAAATCAATAATTATGCTGACGTCATGATGACGCGGTGATGAAGCACATGATGACGCGATGATGATGCACGTGATGACGTTTCGGCATCGCGGCGCGTTAAAGCTTGCGCGTCGCAACGCGTGGACAGTAAATTTCCCATTTTGCCATTTTTTGATCCGTTTTTCACCGTTTTAGCCCCGATTTGATTCCAGTGAGTTACAAAACTATATTTATCTGTAAAATAACATAAAACACATAAAAATATTCACAATACCCGAGAAACTATACAAAATATTAGTAAAATGGGCGGTAAATATTGATATATTTTTCGCTTATCACACCCCTAAACCTAACATTTTGCTAGTCCTCGAGCAAAACAACAAAATAAAATGCAATAAATAATTAAAATAATCTAAGCCACTTTCGTAGGGATCACGGTTGCATTTAGCGTATGCAACAAGCCTTTAAACCCCTAGGTGTCTATAGTGGACGAGTTATAGTCTCGTGAGGGCTTACAGCGACGATACCCACAAAAGTCAATGAAATGCACAATCAATCACACAAAACAAAATAAAAAGATAAACATGTTAGTAACTAAACAAGTGAAATTCTTATCCAAGTTAATAATTGTTTTCTTTCTTTCAAAATTACTAAATAAGTAAATTCTCTGATTAATTTTATCATTCTCCATATACACAACCAACAAGGTAATAATCAAATCATTATGCCCACAATATTCATAAGTGTAGTTGAAAAAAGAGTAATATTTTTGTCCTAAAGTTATATCAGAATTCACACATTTTTGGCAATGAATTTTTTTTATAACATCTTCAATCCATGTAACGAGCTTTGGACTAGTGACTCCCAAACCAGTTGGCTTTAGGACACTAAGTGTTAAGACACCCCTACAGACTTAATTACTTGGATTTCAGATGTTAAAAGTTCTACTATTTGACGCGAACAATCACAGCTTACTGAGGCAAGACGTCCGGTTACTAAGTAGAAATTTTATTATTATTAACTCAGGCTTTTATCATTTGACGCGAACAATCACTGCTTACTGAGGCAAGAAGTTTGGTTACTAAGTAGAAGCATGGTTAATTATTTATATACACACTTCTTTTTTTTAATTCCATTGCTTTTATGTGTTTCTTCCAATAAATTAGAGCACTGAATATTACAAACTTTCACTTACAACCCATGTTCGTATGTTATCATGAATGTTGATAATACCTGTCAAATGAGCATATGAAGATCAAATTTAGTCAATATTATGGAGAATTCATAAATTTAAATAATTCAAAAGGAAATAAATAAAATTTAACTTGTTACGAATCAAATTTATATACATCTCAAGAGTGGAAACTTCTTACTTAGCTATCTTAAAACACAATTCCACTTGGTTAGTAAAGTTAAGAACATAAAAATCAAAACAAATTATTTTTTTAAGGTACAAACACACAATGTTTAAAAACAACACAAAATAAGATACTAATCAACTATTCCCTCCCCAAACCTAATTGAGACATTGTCCCCAATGTCTTAAAAAGAAGAAGAAGAATTTAGAAGGCAGTACCTGGGTAGCGTGGAATTGTCAATTGTATCTACATCTAAAAAGAAAACTAAATGTTAAGATCCAGATTTATCTGACGCTTCTTACCATAATCGTTATCAGGCCAGTTTCTCTTGGAAAGGATAGGGTCAATTTTTGGTTCGAAGGCTAAGAGTTGGTCAATTAAATCATTGGTTGTTCTGGCAGTGAAGATGATATCTTTTACAAGTTTTGAAAGGAACCTATTTCTCTTGGCATCTTCAAGAAACACAAAATGAAAGTAAAAAAATCCATCAATATCAAACAGTCAAACTGGTTTCTGGTGTATGTTCAAGTTCGCCCAAGATATCACTGTGAAATTTCCTCCATCGTGCCCAAGCCATATGGCAAAGCAATAAAAGCATCAGCATGGTTAATCATTTCAACAAGTCATTCAGACATATATGACACGATACATTCTCTCTGTTTGATTTTCCTATAAGATTTGCGTCCACCAAAGGTTTTTGTTGGACAATTATGACCCATAGCGTCACTATTTGTACAGATCATGGTGTTGTTGTACAAATTAACTATGTGACAAGGAGATTGCACTCTTATCATTTGTGATTAGATCACCTAGATGTATAAATAATAGGAGGTCCCTATGATTAGTTCCTGGATTGAGATGATATGAGACAGTATCAGTCCACGAAGGATTAATCATTAAATAATCCCTAGTCGTAGTATTATCGAGATTGGACATCGATAATGCGGAATAGACTAGTATTACACTTGTGCGCGTTGTGGGAGCACAACGACATAGTTCTCATATATTTAAGTATTGGATACTTATGCAAGTGTGATAGGAGGTTGTGTTTACCGTTGGTATGAAAAACAGCTTCGCTCTGGATAGGCCCTCGGAATTCCATTGGTAGTATGACTATGTGTCTATGGAAGTCCGAAATCAGGGTAGGTGTATTTGGTTTTAACCTGAGACTTGCACCGCTAATACTTGCGACAATCAATATGTTTTGGTTTTGGTCGTCCAGGGCTTTAAACGGTTCTGTGTACGCCTCTGCTGGGTATATTGAGAATCGTAGTGTATTGGGTGTGATGTCAAGACGGAAGTATCACTCCAGTGATAGTGGAGATGATGTCACGTAGGATACGGAACTAGTACTCCTAAGTACTGCAGTCATCGGGATGATATGACTAGGTCATGTTCATCCGATTATAGAGACTAGTTACCAGACATCCGACATGTGCTTCGTACGGGGCAGACATAATTCCAGCCTCAGGCCTAGCACGTGACATCCGATACTGGATCATTATACGCAATACTACATATAATACACCTGACATAGATTATATATTCCAGTAAGAATATTTCTGGAGAATTGGGTAGGCACGGTGCTTTGCTAGAATCCAACCATGTCTTGTAAATCGGTAAGCACGTGGTACGAGGTACGCACGTATTCGGATAATCCGATGACCGTATTTACTGCCAACATATCCAGGGATCTCTTGGGTCGCTTCCCAAAGATTCACCGATGACAGTTGACTCGAATTAGAATTAATCTGGGATTAATTAAGAGAGAGAATTAATCTGGCATTAATTAACAGAGAGAAAATTAATCTGGGATTAATTGAGGTATTATTTAATCTGAGATTAAATGTGTTCGAAAGAGAGAGAGCGCGATTAATTTGGAATTAATCGGTAAAATAAATTTAATAGTTAAATTTGATTTTTCTATTTAATTTATTCATATGGGCTAAAATTAATATATCGGATATATTAATATGAATTGGATTTCATTACGAAATTAAAGTCAGACTTTAATACGAGCGAACGGATTAATTTAGAATTAATTCGTAAACGACATTCGTAATATATTTACGAGGCGTCGTCATTTAATTAAATTAGATTTAATTATTTAGCGACGGAAATTCATTTAATCGGATTAAACGAATCTGAGCCGCGGCAAACATTCGTAGAATACATTTTAATTTTGAATTCAAATGTGGGGCCCACTTTAATGTGGTAGTTGGGGGAGTGGTTGGAATTTATGCCATACCATCCACTTTCCAACCACCTTGGAATGGTTTTGGCAAAACCATTTACCCAACCACCTTGTTTAGGTGAAAAGGGTAAATTGGCTTTTACCAAAACCCATCTCTCTCTCTCATTTGTGTAGAGAACACACAAAACACAAAAGGAACAAAAAACCCTAGCTTTCTCTCTACCATGGGCGTGAGCATACTTCTCCCTCTCTTTGATTTGCGTGAGCATGCTTCTCCCTCTCTTTGATTTTGTGGCAAAATCAACAAAGCTAGCACTTCAAGAAGTCTTCTAAGGTGATAGGGAAACCAACTCAAAGCTTGAAATCAACACAAGGGTTGGATCTTGGAGATCTTCATTCAAACAACTCAAAGCTTGGAATCATCAAAGGAAGGATCTTGGAAACCAACTCAAAGCTTGAAATCAACAAAGGAAGGATCTTGGTGATCTTCTTCTCAAAATTTTAAAAGCTCAAATCCATTCAATGTAAGTAATTCCGCAACTTATAATGAATTATGAACACCTTTTATTGCTTATTAGATCTTTGGCATGTTCTAGGAACACCAACAATGGTATCAAGAGCCAATTTTAAGCATGAAAATTTTAGGGTTCATGAGACTAAAATTTGGGGCTTTTGTGTTTTGAATATGATTTCTTCAAATTGATGCTTTGAGCATGCTTAGATTATGTTAACTTAGAGTTATGCATGATTACATTTGGAATAAATTGATTGGATCAAAAGTTAGAAAATCCTTAGTGTGGCCGAAAGTTGCAGTGCAGTCCACTGCAGTTTTATTTTTTTTGTAACATCATTTGATATGTTTAAATGCATGATTAAATGTTGATTGTTGGTTTGATTGGATTGAATCAAAGTCAATAATGTTTATGTTAAATCAAAGAGCATGTTGAGCATGAAAAGATGTGTTTTGGCTTCAATTTGTGTTGAGCATAAATTGATGGATTAAGCATGATTAATTAAGTTAATTGGTATTTTGGAAATATTGAGTTTAATTAATTAATCATGGCTAATACACTTTAATTAAAATAATTGTGATATTTGGAATATTATAATTATGTTAATAAGCCTTTAATTATGTAATTGGGCTAAAAGTGTGTATTTGGGCTTAATGGGCTTGGTTTGACCAAGTTTGGTTTTGGACTTTTGGATTGGATCCAATTGGGCCCAAAACCAATTCCATAAAGTCCAAATACATCACTTGGCCCTTTAAATAATTTAATTGGGCCTAATGGGCCTAAATTAATTTGTAGGTAATAGAGTGATTCCTATTGGGCCTTGGCATTTTGGGTTTGACCCATTATGGCCAAAGCCCATGCCTTAAGAATTAATTAAAAGCCCATTGGACTTTAATTAAAATGACATTGGATGTTATTGGGCCTTTGAGACCCATCAAGATTAGATTTGGAATCCAAGTCTTTAAGGCTTATAAGTAAGTGTAAATATTTAATTTGGAATTAAGTTTGGAATTAGTATTGAATACAAATAAATTGGATTTAAAGTTGTAGTTCAATATAATTCAAGAATATTTACTTTGAGTGTTTATTCTTAAACAAGTTTGACTCGCGTAAATCAAATCGTTGTTTGAACATTGGATGATCATTAATTCAAAGATTAATTAATTGGATTAGATTGATTGAATAACATGATTTGTATGAATACATGAATGTATTGCATGAATAATATATATCAGATGGATATTAGAATGGTGAGGGCAATTTTGGAAATTGTAATAAATTTAGAATTTATTAAATTGGACCTGCGTGTCCAGCCTTTTATCTCTTTACTCTTTGTAATTCTCTTCTCACCAATTTCCCTCAATGTTAATGAGGTTTCTTTATTGTATTATGTAATTGGGTAGAAGTTAGAATAGTTCTAGCCGGGGATAGGAAATCGAGTGATTTGTTCTAGGAATAATTTGTGACATATCCATCCGCATATCATTATTAATTTATTTATCGTGTCTTATTATGCTGTTAGAATGCATGCTTAAGGGTGTATGATGAGACCTAATCAAAGATAATAAATTGGTTGCCAATTTACGCGAAAAACCCTCAAAACATATTAAGCGTCCTTCCGTTGAGTGATTCTTACTCAAGATCCAAAGTTGGCATTGGTTTGTTGGCCAAAGTCAAGACCTTTGTCAATTGCGGATGTGTTTGAATCATGAGAGTTTTGTTCCATATCGGTGTCTTGTCCAAGTCGTGATTTGTTGGCCAAAGTCAAGATCATTTCTTGTCCATCGACATTGATTACGAAGCTTTCCATGTCAATGGGTCCCGCTTAACTGGAATCATTAAGGTTGTTGTGTCAAAGCCAAGGCTTAATTGATTCAGAGGAAAAAGGTTAGGAAAATATATTGGATATATTGGCATATATATTGTATATATGTTTCGGACTTGGATGTCCACATAATGGATCTAGGAATTGTATGAGATCCAATTGATCTTAGAGATCTACCTAGTTAAGTATCATACAATTTGTTGGCCAAAGTCAAGATTATGTGTTATTTAACGGGATCCTAGCCCACTAGGAAACAAGGTTTCCCGAGTACTCAACAGAGGGTTAGAGGCTCGCCGAAAAATAGTGGGAGGCTAGTATTGAATTTGTAATTTCGTTCAAATACTTGCCATACGCGCTCATTTCAATTTTCGTCATTATTTATTAATAAATATATTAGTTGGACTAATATTCAATTGTTGTTTTAATTAAACAGTTGAACTGTATTCAAACTACTTCATTTATAGTTGATTATATAATTAGATTATAGTAATCAATATATTTGAATTTTACCCTTCATTTATAGTTGATTATATAATTGGATTATAGTAATCAATATATTTGAATTTTACCGATCATTTATAGTTGATTATATAATTGGATTATAGCAATCAATATATATTTGATTTTAACCAATAAAATTATAATTAGTTATATAGTTAGACTATAGTAATCATTACATTAGATTGTACCCGAAATCGTTGATTGGATAGTTAGACTATTGGAATCAAGATAACTGAAATATTAGTGTTTAAAACATAATCTTGGGTGAAAATGTGTTTAAACGACTTTAATTTTCAAATTGGGAATAAAATTTCAGGATGGTCCTGGAAACTAATAAGTTACTTTATTTGATAAAATAACATATTAGGCCTAAGCCTAGAGTTTAGCAAATAGTAGAGCATGATCTTTGGAAGATTCATGTGATGATAACTTTAGTGCTTAATCCATTATACTTGTCAAAAGGACTCCTTAATTTCCTAATCAGAACTAAGGATTAGATCCTTAAAGTATGATGAAGAAATTGAAGGATCTTCATAGATCTATTCTTAGATCTTAGAAGTATTAAATTGCAATCAATAACTCTTGGAGAGTTAATGGCTATTCTCAAGGAGATAAAGCCAAAGTTTGCAACAAGGCAAGAAGCGCAAGGCGCAACTTACTTCAATATTCTAGAAGGCCAAGGCTTGGCTAAAGGCTTCTGGGATATTGAAAAGGGCAAAGGCAAAATCATTACTGTCTTCTAGGAAGACAAAGGACAAATCCCAAGATGTCTGCTTAAACTGTGGCAAATGGGGTCACTGAAGCGTGACTGCCGTATGGACAAGGCAGAGATGAAGGAATAAAAGAAAGGGCAATGCTCTGACTTTAAATATGTTTGTCATAAATATGTTCACTAATAGTATTAAAATTGGATTTTAGATACTAAAAGTGGTACATAAATATGCATTGATGTGCAGAATCTGCTATGAGCAGGATACCGACTTCAGTTGAGATTAATATGCGAATAGAAAATGGGACGACAGTCGCTGTTTTAACCGTAGAAACCTAAGTTTAGGAACTACCATTTGGGTGTGTGCTTAAATTATGAAACTGTTATAATATAACTAGTTTGACTGGAAACATTATCTATATATCGAGTATAACTCGTTACGAGTATACCTTTATATTCTAGAACACTAAAGTGTTTTATTTTATAAAGATGATATTGAGATAAACATATTAGATGTGAATAACAGTATTTATATTTTGAATATAAATAAATCTCAATCATATAACATGACAAACAAGTAGCTCAAACTGATTTGATCAGATAAGACTTATTTGTGGCAGTGATGTCTGGGACACATTAAATAAGACTCGTATATCCACACTTTTGAAGAATGGATACTAGGACGGATTTGATACCATTCAAATGATGTCTACGAATCTAGTTTATTAGGTAAAGTACCTAAAATACCTTTTACTTGGTAAAAGTGTAAGTGTCATCGATCTGTTAGCCCTCGTTCATAGTGACGTAAGTGGGGCCATATCTAGCTAGGCTAGAGGTGGATATGAGTATTTCGTGACCTTTACGGATGTGGCATCGCGTTATGGTTATGTGTTTCTTATGAAACAAGAATCGGAAACTCTTAGAGTTTCGACACGAAATAGACAAACAGATCGGCTAAAGTATTAAAACCATCACGGTTTGACCATGATGAAAATACTTAAGCAGTAAGTTTCTCAAATACTTGAAAGAGTATAGTATTTTTTCAATGAGGACTCCTCCTGGAACACGTCAATCTGACGGTGTGTCCAAACGGAGAAACCTAATTTTTTTAGACATGATAAGGTTAATCATGAGTCGCTCTGAGCTACCATTTTCCTTCAAAGGGATAAGCATTAATAGTGCAATACTTATTTTGAATAAGGTTCCATGAAAATCTGTTAGACAGAATTCATATTTAATATGAACAGGAAAGAAACATGGTTTTCTCACTCCTGAAGATTTGGGAATGCTAGGCATACGTTTGGATGATACCAAACTAGAACTCAAATCGGATAAGTGCCTAAATTGTAGGTTATCCTAGGGAAACCAAAGTATAGTACTTATACATCTCACATTAGAACAATGTAGTTGTTGCTCGCCATGCGTTTTTCCTAAGAGGAATACCGATATGCAGTGGTAAGTGGGAGGATAGTAAAACTCGATGAAAATCAGAATAATACTGTTCAAGGCACCTATTCCTTAATGGAACACAAACAGTTCATCAAGGATGAAACTGTACCACAATCTTCGAATACACAAGAACCGCGTTAGTCGAAGAGAATCAGAAAACAACCTGGGAGGTATGGGTTTCTAATCTCACCTCATAAAGATGTTAATCTTATTGAGGAAGATGAACTGACTACATATGAGGAGATGATACAAGGTATCGACTCCTCATTATGGCAAAGTGCCATGAAGTCCGAAATGGATTCCATGTATACCAATTATGTTTAGAGACTAGTTGATGTACCAGAAGGCATTGTGCCTATTGGTACTATATAAGTCTTCAAGGAAGACATACATGGATGGCAACATACCAACGTACTAAGCTAGGCTTGTAGCGAAAAGGTATCGTTATCAACATTATGTCGATTACAACGAAACCTTTTACCTGTTGCCATGGATAAATCCATTTGGATAATGCTTGCTGATGCTGCATGTTTCATTCATAAAATATGGCAGCTGAACGTCAAAATCGCTTTCCTTAAACGAAAACCTTTTTGGAGGATGTTTATAACATCCTGACGGTTTTTTCGTACCAAAACTAGCAAATAAGATTTGCAGGTTATTCGATCCATGTATGGATAGAAGTAAGCATTGGGTTCTTGGAACTATCGTTTTGATGTAATCATAATGGTGTATGATTTGATTCAAAACGAATATGATTCTTATGTATATAAGGAGGTTAGTGGGAGCGCACTGAAATGACTGTCCTAAATAATGATGATTTGTCATTTCTTGGAAATGATATTCCCATATTACAATCGGTGAAGCTTGGCTTTCATGAAAATTCTCCGTAGAATTCTTGGGAGAAACAACCTTTATTCTAGGAATAAAGATCTACTGGGATAGATTTAAAGTTGTTAACACTCTCTGAGAACTCGTACATTGAAAAATGTACGTGACCCGTGTCTCATACACTTTGAGCATATGGAGTCACAAACAGGTCAATCCAAGTGATAGTCACTGGATTGATATTAAGAACATATGTTAGTATCTTAGAGAACTAAGGATGATGTCTTAAACTATGGAAGGAGAACTTGAAGTGTTGGATCACTGCTGTAAGTTTCCTAACCGATAAAAACAACGGTACAATACAGTTTGAATAACGGAACAGTGAGCTGGAAATCTTCCAAGTAAGATACTGTTACCGAATAAACAACAAATGCGGGTTATGCTATTGCTGCGGCTGAGCAGCAATAGAAGCCATTGGATCGATGATAAATCTAATTAGATTAGATATAGTTCTGTTAGCAGCTGAGCTAGGCATCAACACAGGCTAAAGAATTAATGGTCTCATCAACGATCCAGATATATACTTCGACTATTCATCTGATTCGTTCGGATCATACATCGTGACGATATGATAATCGTATAAATCGCATCAGACGATAATCATGCAAATCCGCTGACGAAAGCCTTTCCTCAACAGTTTGAGCGAACCGTACATAGTTCGAGTGTATGACACTCGAGTGACTGGCTATAGGCCAAGTGGGAGATTGTTGGACAATTATGACCCATAGCGTCACTATTTGTACAGATCATGGTGTTGTTGTACAAATTAACTATTTGATAATGAGATTGCACTCTTATCATTTGTGATTAGATCACCTAGATGTATAAATGATAGGAGGTCCCTATGATTAGTTCCTGGATTGAGATGATATGAGACAGTATCAGTCCACGAAGGATTAATCATTAAATAATCCCTAGTCGTAGTATTATCGAGATTGGATATCGATAATGCGGAATAGACTGGTATTACACTTGTGCGCGTTGTGGGAGCACAACGGCATAGTTCTCATATATTTAATTATTGGATACTTATGCAAGTGTGATAGGAGGTTGTGTTTACCGATGGTACGGAAAACAGCTTCGCTCTGGATAGACCCCTCGAAATTCCATTGGTAGTATGACTATGTGTCTATGGAAGTCCGAAATCAGGGTAGGTGTATTTGTTCTTAACCTGAGACTTGCACCGCTAATACTTGCGACAATCAATATGCTTTGGTTTTGGTCGTCCAGGGCTTTAACCGGTTCTGTGTACGCCTCTGCTGGGTATATTGAGAATCGTAGTATATTGGGTGTGATGTCAAGACGGAAGTATCACTCCAGTCATAGTGGAGATGATGTCACGTAGGATACGGAACTAGTACTCCTAAGTACTGCAGTCATCGGGATGATATGACTAGGTCATGTTCATCCGATTATAGAGACTAGTTACCAGACATCTGACATGTGCTTCGTACGGGGCAGACATAATTCCAGCCCCAGGCCTAGCACGTGACATCCGATATTGGATCATTATACGCAATACTACGAATACTACGCCTGACATAGATTATATATTCCAGTAAGAATATTTCTGGAGAATTGGGTAGGTACGGTGCTTTCCTAGAAGCCAACCATGTCTTGTAAATCAGTAAGCACGTGGTACGAGGTACGCACGTATTTGGATAATCCGATGACCGTATTTACTGCCAACATATCCAGGGATCTCTTGGGTCGCTTCCCAAATATTCACCGATGACAGTTGACTCGAATTAGAATTAATCTGGGATTAATTAAGAGAGAGAATTAATCTGGGATTAATTAACAGAGAGAAAATTAATCTGGGATTAATTGAGGTATTATTTAATCTGGGATTAAATGTGTTCGAAAGAGAGAGAGCGCGATTAATTTGGAATTAATCGGTAAACTAAATTTAATAGTTAAATTTGATTTTTCTATTTAATTTATTCATATGGGCTAAAAGTAATATATCGGATATATTAATATGAATTGGATTTCATTACAAAATTAAAGTCAGACTTTAATACGAGCGAACGGATTAATTTAGAATTAATTCGTAAACGACATTCGTAATATATTTACGAGGCATCGTCATTTAATTAAATTAGATTTAATTATTTAGCGACGGAAATTCATTTAATCGGATTAAACGAATCTGAGCCGCGGCAAACATTCGTAGAATACATTTTAATTTTGAATTCAAATGTGGGGCCCACTTTAATGTGGTAGTTGGGGGAGTGGTTGGCATTTATGCCATACCATCCACTTTCCAACCACCTTGGAATGGTTTTGGCAAAACCATTTACCCAACCACCTTGTTTAGGTGAATATGGTAAATTGGCTTTTACCAAAACCCATCTCTCTCTCTCATTTGTGTAGAGAACACACAAAACACAAAAGGAACAAAAAACCCTAGCTTTCTCTCTACCATGGGCGTGAGCATGCTTCTCCCTCTCTTTGATTTGCGTGAGCATGCTGCTCCCTCTCTTTGATTTTGTGGCAAACTCAACAAAGCTAGCACTTCAAGAAGTCTTCTAAGGTGATAGGGAAACCAACTCAAAGCTTGAAATCAACACGAGGGTTGGATCTTGGAGATCTTTATTCAAACAACTCAAAGCTTGGAATCATCAAAGGAAGGATCTTGGAAACCAACTCAAAGCTTGGATTCAACAAAGGAATGATCTTGGTGATCTTCTTCTCAAAATTTTAAAATCTCAAATTCATTCAATGTAAGTATTTCCGCAACTTATAAAGAATTATGAACACATTTTCTTGCTTATTAGATCTTTGGCATGTTCTAGGAACACCAACAGTTTTTGGATGATTCCCAAAACTTGACTACCTCTTTCCTGTATGGCCTTTGACACGTAACCCATCAGTCCAAGATTACCACCACTACAAAACTTATACCCTTTAGCGTCGAAAATAATCGACGTAAAAATCCACAGTTTCGACGCAAAAGTGAATTAGCGTCGAATTAATTAGACGCAAAAATTGGACGCCGAGATGTCGACGAGAATAATATTTAGCGTCGAAACAAAGATATTCGATGCTAAAAACTATATTTTGCTTCCAATTTATTTCGACGCTAAATTAAATTTTATGACGATATAAGTCTGATTTTGCGACGAAATAAGTCGACGCTAAAAGTCTAACTTTTAGCGTCGTTTAGTTTCGACGCTAAAGTATATTAAAAAAAATAATATTTGTATACTTACAGCGGCGATTTTTTAACTATTAGCGTCGAAACTTTCGACGCCAATAACACATTTAGCGTCGACTAGTTCGACGAAACTAGTTAAAAAAATGTGTTTTTTAAAAAAAATGATTAATTTACTTATTTTTGGTCTAAAATAATTAATTTAATATTTAATTTAATTGAAAAAAATTTCTGATTAATAACAGAATTACGAAATATTATAATTATTATATTGAAATTTTTTTTTAGAAAAAAAACATATTATATTAAAACTATTTGTTCAAAATGTTTATACAAATGGATATAAAATTTATTGCTACTGTGATGGGGGAACGCTCAAGCCCGATGCACCCTGACTGAGTGAGGCCTCCAACATCTGGCGGAAAGCCAGCATTTGCTGTTCGAACTGCTTCATCTTCTTCTCGTGGTCCACCTTGACCTGTTGTAGCACCTCCTTAGTCTTCTTCAGCTCGTCTCGGGTGGTGACTAGCTGGTCTTCGGTGGTGGTTAGCCGATCTTGGGTGGTGGCTAGCTGGTCTTGGGTGGTGACTAACTGGTCTCGAAGAGAAGAGGCATTGTCCGAATTAACAGTATTGCGTGCAGATGACGTCGGCTTCTTACGAGTTTCAAGGCCAACGTTGTAAGCTGTCTGATTCTTGAAAACCAATTGCGACAATTGCTCATCTGGTATCGAGTCGGACCCTGTCTCCTGAGTTTGATGTTGGAGTTCAATCATTTCGTTCTGTTTCAAAAAATAAGTTAATATTAGAATTTGAAAAAAAAATTAACATATATAATATTAATTATTTTATTTTAAAAACTGAAACTTACATAGCAGCGTTCGGCTTCTTCATTTATCCATTTGCCCCAGTAACTATAGCATCATATCAATACTTTTGTTGGTCATTCTGTTGATCACTTTAATGTGTAATAATTTCACAACGAAATTCAAGATCGACATTCCAGCACCTTCAAATGGATTTTTTTTGCCTCATCAAGTAGTTCACTAAATAAATTTTGATCATTTCCACTTAACACTGGCATGTCACCACTAACACTATGACCAAGTTGTGGACCTTGTAAGTCATGCAAAGCATCAGTTATCTCATCGTTTGCAGGTTGATTGTAACTACTGCTCTCTTCACCGGAATCAATAAACCGTGACTGAGAATTATACTGCTCACCGTGATAAATCCACGTACGGTAAGTTGGTGATATTCCTGGCATGTATAAATGATTATGAACTTCATCTAATCGTTTCCTTTTCCTATTCAAACAATTTGTACATGGACACCGAACATGACCTTCTGCATCAATGTGTTGCTTTGCGACTTCTATGAACTCATACACTCCATTACGATATTCAACACTCAATCTATCCAGCGAGCACATCCAATTTCTATCCATTTCAGCGAAATACCTAAATATAATAATATAATTATTAAATATCATATTACACTCATCAACATTACTAATTCATTAATTATTTATTTAAGCATATACATATATATTTAGTTGATAAATTAAATAGTTTACAGAAAAATTCTATTTAGTTAATTAATTAACTTAATCTACATATATGAATCATAAACCACTAACAAAAAGTATATAATAAACATAATCATAAAAATTGAAAATAATAAAGAAATATGAAAGAAGATTTACCTTATGGAAAATTGATTACAATTTTATTGAAAATTTGTAGGAGAGTTGTGAGGTTGCAGAGGAGAGATTCTCAGATTTCAGAGGATGAAAATGAAGAGAATGAGAGAAAAAACAGAAGGGGAGAAGGGTTGGTGGCATTCTGCATTTTAATCTATATTTAGCGTCGAAATATTAAATTCGACGCTGATTGTCTGATTTTTAGCGACGAATCTTCTATTTCGATGCTAAATTTCTGATTTTTTGCGTCGACTTAAGTTTAGACGCTAAAGATTAAAGGATTGTCGGTGGAATCTTCATAAACCTTTAGCGACGCTACTTCGTCGACGCTAAATTTCTAGTTTTTGGCGTCGAGTAGGATTTTTGACGCTAAAAGTATAACATTTAGCGTCACAATTTTATGTTGACGCCAAAAATTATTGGAATAGTTAAAATAATTTAGCGTCGAATAATTTTCGACGCTATAAGTCATACTTTTAGCGTCGATATGTGAATTCGACGAAAAAAATTGAATATTTGGCGTCGAAAATGATATTCGTCGCTAAAATCTTTATATGTGGCGTCGAATATTAATTACGACGCTAAAATTGATTTTTTACGTCGAAAGTTGTTTCGACGCTAAATGATTGAACGCTAAAAGCCATAATTGTTGTAGTGCACCGCCATATACTAAGTGCATATTCCTCTCTACCATGACTCTACCCAATTCTTTTGCTGCTTCAGCGAATTCTGGTTTAGAACCTGAACTAGTACCGTAAAACACATAGATGTTAGCAACTCGTCTTCTTGAAATTGCTTCCATTTTTTTAATTATTACTCTCTCAAATATGGATGTGTTGAAGAGAACAATGACGAGCTGAATTTATAGATCCTGAAAAATGGTGAGTAATAATAGCATTAGTACCTGCCAAATGACAATTATTAGCCCAATAGTAAATTAAATCGTGAAAGTCAAAAAGTCTGGATCTTATCGGCGAAAATAAAAGAAAATAACAAAACAAATCACAATAATTAGTTAAAGACAAAGAAATAATAATATGTACATGAAGTAACGCCTTGAATGACCTCTATGGGTCAAGGACAAGCTTCCCATCCAATTTTCTTATAAATTGGCAAATAGGGTCTTTTAAAGTCGGATTCCCAAGACTCAATTATTGTCTTTCTCTTCGAAACTGTGTATGTAAATTGTGAATTGTGTGATAGACATATCCACTGGAATGTTGATCAGTGTGAAATCACAGACGTTACTCAAATGCACGTATCGCTCAAGTATTATAAAATGTATCGATCCCACGAGGACTTAATACCTAGGCTATCAATTTGTGAAGCTGAATGTTTATAAGTATCTAATAGATTGATTGTTGATTGGATGGTAATTTTAAACTAAAGACAAGTAAAAAAATAGTGCGAACGTGAATTAAAGGAAAATTCAATAATATAAAACTATCTAGGGTTGTGAATCCTTCCAATATCTTTTAAAGATGAAGTGGTTATCTCACGTTTGTGCAATATATCGGTTTATTAACCTGGAACTCGAATTTATGTGAAAGCCTCTTCCGATGGTCAGATGCAAATACCCAGTATAACCAATTAATCATATTCCTATGTTAACCAAGTTACCTGAATTCATTAAGATTAAGTTCCAATTATGGCTACCCCCGCCTGACGGGTATATTCCTATCCTGTAAGGAAATCTACCAAAGAGTCTCTTGCCCCAAGGTGAGATCGTGAGCTATTGATTCTAAGGCTAAAACCTAAAATCTTTTTTTCCAAGTTCATTTTAAGTTTACCAAATCAATCTTATTAATGGCAAGTTAACAAGAAGCATTAAGCTTAAGGCTCAATAAATAAACCTTTATATTACCCAAAACGTAAAATAACCCCTTATAAACCAATGATATTGGAATTCATCACAATCCCAGATATGGTATTTAGTTACAACATATATCTAGGACTAGTAAAGACATAAATAAAGTAAATGACATAAAGTAAAGCTGGAAATTAAAAAGATAAATAAACAATAGAGAAAATGATGGGGGTTAGATGATCCACTTTTATTATTTCTAATTTAGATATCTCCTTTATTATAATATATAAATTTTGCATGATATTACCAATAGGCGGTTTCCTGATTAAGTCAAATTTATGATTAATTCCAACCGACCATAAAGACGGTATCCAAATTAGTCAGGTTAAAATCAATTTAATTAAGTTCAACCGACCATAAAGACGGTATCCCATTAAGTCAGGTTTTAAAATAGTTTATATATTATAATTAAGGGAGATTAATCTAAATATTAGTAATAAAAATTTTACCCTTCACCCTAGTAGAGGGGAATTACCTCATCATACTGAAAAGTAAAATAAGGACTGAAAATTAAAGTAAAGAAAGAACTATTACGTAAAATAAAAAAATTAAATACAGAAAGCTGTAAATAAACAAACAAGTACAATCTTCTTAGTATTCTTAAGGAAATCCCCAGAAGAATGTATGAATTGGAATTCTGATTTCGCCCTCAATTTATAGGCAAATTTTGGTCTCATGCTTCACGACGCGTGGAACAATGAGCGTCGCGACACGCCGTTGATTTGTGACGCGTGGCAGGCGCTTCCTGAGATGATGACACGTGGCTGTCAGTAGAATTATTGGCTGAATTATTGGCTCGGCGTCGTGATGTGTGAGGTTGTGCGCGTCGCGATGCTGACGTCATGCTGACGTAAACAATGACGCGTAGTGTCAGAAGCATGGGATGATGACACGTGTCCGGCACATGTTAGCAAAATTACTGTGATGTTGACACGTGGTCGACGCATGTAAGCACGTGCGTATGATAGCAAGTTTCTTTGATGTTGACATGTGTTCGGCGCACGTTAGCAGTTGTGACGCAGAAGTGTTGCGCGTCGCAACACCCAAATGACGATTTTGCCATTTTTATATGTTTTTCGCTGTTTTGGCCCTGATTTTATTCCAGTGAGTCCTGAAACCTTATTTATCTACAAAATACACAAAACACATCAAAATATTCACAAAACTCAAGAAACTATACAAAATATTAAGTAAAATGAATGGTAAATATTGATATATTTACCGCTTATCACACCCTCAAACCTAACATTTTGCTAATCCTCGAGCAAAACAAAATAAAATACAATAAACAACTTTAAAATTAAATTAAACTAAGCCACTTTCGTAGAGATCACGGTTGTATTTAGCGTATGCAACAAGCCTTTAAACCCCTAGGTGTCCCTAGTGGACGAGTTGTAGTCTCGTGAGGGCTTACAGTAACGATACCCACAAACGTCAATCTAATACACACCAAAACAAAAAGACAAAAGAAAAGAGAATAAATAAGTTAGTGACTAAACAAGTGAAACTTCTTATCCAAGTTAGTAGTTGTTTTCTTTCTTTCTAAAATACCAAATAAGTAAATTTTCCAATTATTTTTACCATTCTCCATATACATAACCAACAAGGTATTATTCAGCTCATTGTGCCCGCAATATTCATAAGTGTAGTTGAAAAGAGAGTAATAGTTTTGCCCTAAAGTTATATAAGAATTCACACCTTTTTTTTAGCAATGGATTTTTTTCCTCTTTTTTTATTTATTTATTTACAATATCTTCAATCCATGTAGCGAGCTTTGGGCCAGTTGACTTTAGGGCACAGGTGTTAAGACACCCTTACAGATTTAATAACTCGGATTTCAGATATCTTTTTTTTTGTAATATCTTCAATCCATGTAGCAAGCTTTGGGCCAGTGACTCCCAAACTAGTTGGTTTTAGGGCACTAGGTGTTAAAACACCCCTACAGACTTAATTACTCGGATCTCAGATATTTAAATTTTTTTTATTCCATCGTTTTTTTAGATGCTTCCTCCAATTAAACTAGAGCACTGAATATTACAAACTTTTCATTTACAGCTCATGGTCGTATGATACCATACATGTTGATAATACCTGTCAACTGAGCATATGAAGATCCAATTTAGTCAGTATTATGGAGAATTCACAAATTAAAAAATTCAAAAGGAAATAAACAAAAATTAACTTGTTACGAAATAGGTTGAGATACGTCTCAGGAGTGGAAATTCCTTACTCAGCTATCTCAAACACCATTCCTCCTGATTAGTCAAGTTAAAAACATAAAAACATAAAATATTTTTTATATTTAATAAATTCCTTAATTTTTTTGAATTTGTTTTGAAAATTTTTGACTAAAAACAAAGCAAAAACAACACAACGAAAAAAATAAAGTAAAGATACTAATTAACTATTCCCCTCCCCCAAACCTAATTGAGACATTGTTCCCAATGTCTAAGAAGTAGAAGAAGAGTTTAGAAGACAGTACCTGGTTAGCTGACAATCTACATCTAAAAAGAAAATTAAATGTTAAGATCCAGATTTATCCGACGCTTCTTACCATGATCATTATCGGACCAGTTTATCTTGGAAATGATATGGTCAATTTGTGGTTAAAAGGCTAAAATTTGGTCAATTAAATCATGGGCAGTCCTGGCAGTGAAGAGGATATATTTTACAGGTTTTGACACGAAACAATTTCTCCGAGCATCATCAAGAAACACACAAAGAAAATCATAAAATCCATCTGCATTAAACAATCCAATCAGTTTCTTGTGTATGTTCAAGTTCGCCCAAGATAGTATTGTAAAAATTTCCTCCATCATACCCAAGCCACCTAGCGAAGTAATAAAAGCATCAGCACGGTTAATCATTTCAACCAGTCGTTTAGACATACCTGGCACAATAAGTTCATCTATGTTTGATAGTCTTATAAGATTCGCCTCGGCCAAAGATTTTGGGATGATTCCCAGAATTGACTTCCTCATTCCTGTACGGCCCTTGAAACGATCTCCATTAGTCCAAGATTGCCACCGCTATATACTAGATGCATATTCCTTTCAGCTATGACTCTACCCAATTCATGTGCTGCCTCAACTTACTCTGGTTTAGAACCAACACTAGTACCGCAAAACACACAAATATTTACAACTCGTCTTCTTGAAGTTGCTTATATATTTTTTTTTATTTCTCAACTCTGGATGTCTTCAAAAGTGCAATGACGAGCTCAATTTATAAAACCCGAAAAAGGGTGAGTAATAATAGCACTAGTATCTGCCAAATGACAATTATTAACTAAATAGTAAAATATATTGTGAAAGTCAAAAAGTCTGGATCCTGTCAGAGAAAATAAAAGAAAATAACAAAATAAATCACAATTATTAGTTAAAGACAAAGAGATAAATTTTTTTTACAGGAAGTATGGGCTTGAATGACATCTATGCGTCAGAGACAAGCTTCCAATCCAATTTTCTTATAAATTGGCAAACAGGTTCTTTTAAAGTCAGATTCTAGAGACTTAATTGTTATCTTTCTTCTCGAAATTGTATATATAACATGCGAATTATGTGATACACATATCCACTGGGATGCATCTCAAGAGTCAATGATATGTCATCTAAAGACTCCTTACTCATGCCATCCCTAATAAATTTAATTTTAACTTCGCGGTTATCAGACACCATTCCTAAAGAACAAAAACGAGTATTACATGTCATGCGTGCACATTTATAGCAAACACCTAATCTTTTAGCTCTTCTTTTTTTAGCATAGGTGTTTTTTCCTAAACCAGTCATAAATGAAACAAAAGAGTCAGAGGACTCACCTGCCAATCGGACTCATGCTTTAATAATCCGACGAATGTCATTAGGAATACCTTTATCATCAGAAGTCTCATTCATTCCATTCGTGCTTTGTATACTTTTATAAGAGAGTTTTGAAGGAGAGAATGAAATTGCTTGTGAAGATTTGCGAGAACGTCTTCCATCCTGTCTGTGACTTTACCTACAAAAATTAAACACACAAAAATAAAACACACCAAATCCCAATATATACACAAATTTTATGGGTTACCTCACTGCTAGCACTAAGTTTAATGTCGTCAGCTAGACATGACTGCTCGAACGTTAGGCTGGATCTACCAATGTGAGACTTTCTTTTTATCGCTCAAATGATTCTCCCCAGTAGTGCTTGACACGCTGGCTGTTAACTTTGAATGTGTTGTTGGACTTAGGGTTGTATATCTCAACAACTCCGTAGGGTAACACCTGAGTAATCACAAATGGACCTGACCACCTTGATTTTAGCTTTCTAGGGAAAAGTTTCATCCGTGAATTGTATAACAACACATGCTGCCCTGGTTCTAGTTGTCTGCGTACTATTTTTTATTATTATTCCATTTCTTGGTCTTTTCTTTATACAGTCTGGCATTCTCATAAGCCTGGAGGCGAAATTCCTCCAATTCGTTGAGTTGATGGAGCCTTTTCTCTCCTTCCGCTTGTAGATCAAGATTTAACTTCTTCAGTGCCCAGTACGCTGTTGTGATATTTTATATCGTACCGTAAGTGTACAGTGTCAAGTTTTATTATAAATGAGTTTAGAGTGTCGAACCCACAGAGATTGTGTTAAACTCGCACTAAGTACTACAATTGATAATCCTAACTTTATTTAGAAGATAAATAATAAAAATTTAATTTAAATAAATAAATAAAATATAAAAATAATAAAATATGATGAACTAATACGATAGAGATTCTAGAGTCTGGTTTCACCTAGCTGTCTCATATGTATTTGTCATGCTAATTAATCCTTGATCAATTATATTGTTTATAAGTCAAGACTATGAAAATATCCACTTCTCTCGAGTATCAGTGAAAATACTATCAACTACAGACTTCGATATCTCTATAAAAATCTAGTAGTTAACAACTCGTTACGCTTTGTGATTCTATGTTAACGACTTCAAATGAACTTATATATTCTCTCGAACTCTATAAAACTCATGGGTTATATTCTCTAGATCTATTCAAAATCCCCTCTCTCGAGTGATAGATTCTAAACATTCATCATCTTAATTATGGCCAGCAACCAAAAAACATTAAACTCAAAAGAATATAAATAAACTTAATAAAACTTCATAACAAAATCGACAATCAATATAAAGGTTCAAGCATCAGTTACATCATTCTCCAGAATTAAGGAGTTTAGTTCATGACAATAAATAAAAACAATGAAAACAAAGTCATGAATCTAATGAATATCATTAGAGTTCTAAGAAAGAAACAAGAAAATAGAACTCGAATAGAATCTCTTTGTCTTCGGACGTCACCGCCTTCGTCTCCTCTTGTCGCCCTTCAATCCTCCTCCTTGGATCTCAAAAAATTTGTATTTTTGTGTTTTGTGTTGTGTATTAGCCTCCCCCCTTGATTTTGGATGAACTAATCTATTTATAATAGAGCATTGGGTTCATTAGTACATGAAAACCCTAAGATTTGGTGCCGCGTCGCCCAACTCGCGGGTGCAATATATGGGACTAGTTTTTCTAAGAGCACCGCGGCGCCAAGAACTTGGGCGTCATGGCCTACATTTGACTAGATCTCATCGAGTACATGTAAATCGATATATTATGGGTCTCGTAACTCTTTCTAGATCAAAAGTTATAGCCTTTTTAAATTCAGTGGATAGGTCCCTAAACACGCGTATTTGCTTCATTCTTGATGTTCTAATGCTTCCTACAAATAAAACATAAAAGAATTACAAAATACATTAAATGATACGGAAACTAATAAAATAATAAGCTAAAAGTACATGAATAAGTGGGTGTAAACCACACTAATCATACGCTTTGTGTTCAAGCTCTACTGGTAGATGGCATGCTTTCCCAAACACCATTCGATATGGGGACATACCGATGGATGTCTTGTAAGATGTCCGGTAGGCCTATAATGCGTCATCCAATTTTGTAGACCAGTCTCTCCTTGTTGATCCAACGGTTCTCTCCAAGATTCTTTTGATCTCCTTGTTTGAAACTTCAACTTGTCCATTTGAATACGGATGGCAGGCAGTGGCAACTTTATGAGTAACTCCTTATTTGGATATGAGTGCATCGAAGTATCTGTTGCAGAAGTGTGTGCCACCATCACTGATAATTGCGCGAGGTGTTTCGAAGCGAGTGAAAATATTCTTTTCAATGAATTTTATCACCATTTTTCAATCATTTGATGGCAGTTCTATTGCTTCAACCCATTTAGAGACGTAGTCTGTTGTAACTAGTACGTACAGGATTCTGAATGATGGAACAACTTATCCCAGACATAGTGCTTGACTTCTTTGAAGAACTTCTTTCGTTGTTGATGAGTCATTCCAATGGCCATTTTCCCGATACTTTGTAGTTTACATAGTCAGCATACCAAGGGACATCCTGTTGTTTCATGGCAAACAACTGTTCATCTGGAAAAGTTTCTTTGATTGTCAGTTCATTGTCAACTGTTTCTCCATTCTCGAGGCTCGATAAGTGATCTTCCATTTGATTCTCTGTTCCTTTCCTGTCTCGGATCTCCACGTCAAATTTTTGCAATAGAAGAACCCAACGGATCAATTTGGGTTTGGCATCTTTCTTTGTGATCAGGTATTTGATTGCTGAATGATCTGTGTAGACCACCACTTTGGGACCCAGCAGATAAGAGCGGAATTTATCAAAAGCAAACAAAACTGCGAGTAACTCCTTTTCAGTGGTTGTGTAGTTGAGTTAAGCTTCATTCAGAGTTCTGTTAGAGTAGTAAATGGTGTGGAAAATTTTTGCTTTGCGTTGTCCCAAAATTGCTCATACAGTAAAATCACTAGCATCGCACATCACCTCAAATTGAAGGGTCCAGTCTGGTGCTACTATGATGGGGGCAGAGACCAGCTTTTGTTTCAAGATCTTAAAAGCTTCGTGGCATTCTTTGGTGAAGTTGAAAGGCATGTCTTTCTCCAGAAGATTGTGCAGAGGTTTAGCAATCTTGGAGAAGTCTTTGACAAATCTTTTGTAAAAGCCTGCATGTCCGAGAAAACTCTGAATCCCTTTAACAGATGATGGTGGAGGTAGTTTTTCAATAATCTCAATCTTTACTTTGTCTACCTCAATTCCCTTTTGTGAGATCTGATGTCCCAGGACAATCCCTTATTGCACCATGAAGTGTCATTTCTCCCAGTTGAGTACCATGTTGGTATCTTCGCATCTTTGTAACACTTTTTCCAGATTTTACAAGCAGTGGTCGAACGAGTCTCCAAACACAGAGAAATCATCCATGAAAACCTCCATACTTTATTCCAGCATGTCTGAGAAGATGGCCATCATGCAACGTTGAAATGTGGCAGGGGCATTACATAGTCCAAATGGCATCATACGGAAAGCAAAAGTACCATACGGGCATGTAAAAATGGTTTTCTCATGATCTTCTAGGGCGATGGCAATCTGATTGTACCCTGAGTATCCTTCCAGAAAATAATAGAACTCATGTCCTGCCAATCTGTCTAGCATTTGGTCAATGAATGGCAACAGAAAATGATCTTTCCTTGTTGCTTTTTTCAACTTCCTGTAGTCCAGGCATACTCTCCTTCCAATCACCGTTCTTGTTGGAATCAGCTCGTTCTTTTCATTTGTGACTACAGTTATTCCTCATTTCTTTGTCACACATTGCATAGGACTCACCCAAGTGTTGTCTGAGATGGGGTAAATGATGCCAGCATCCAACCATTTAATGATTTCGTTCTTTTCATCCAACTCTGAGCATTGGCCAGTAATCTCATTTGATTCTCCGTTGATGTTCCATTGTGGCTTTCTACTCGTCGTTTATCAGAATTTTGTGCATGCAAAATGTTGGACTAATGCTTCGAATGTCTGCTATAGTCCAGCCAATGGCTTTCTTGTGTTCTCGTAACACTCTCAGTAACTTATATTTCTGCTCCAATATTAGCGACGAAGAAATAATCACAGATAAATCAGAAGAGTTTTCTAAGAATACATACCTGAGATGGCTCGGAAGTAGCTCCGGCTATGGTGGTTCTTCAATCGAGGGCTTGATTCACTCCTTTTTCGGTAGTTCCAAACTTTCCACCTGTGGCATCGATTTGAAGCGAAAGGGTCTGTCAAGATAGTTGATATATTCCAGAATTTCATCATCTAGCTCGCTGTAAGTCATGTTGGTGATGTAAGCTTCAAGTTTATCAGTGGAAAATTGCATTGCATCAGTATCCTGGATTATACTATCTAACACATCAATTCTGAAATATTCCTCCTCCTTTTCATCATTCGAGAATTTCATGGATTTGAAAACATTGAATGTAACTTCTTGGTCCTGCACTTTCATGGTTAGTTCTCCTTTTTGTACATCAATAATAGTTCGACTTGTAGCCAAGAATGGTCCCCCAATGGTGATAGATACATATTTGTCTTCTTTTATATCAAGGATAATGAAATCTGCATGGAAAATGAATTTGTCGACTTTAACTAATACATCTTCCACTACACCTCTCGGAAATGTGAGTGATCTTTCAGCAAGCTGCAGAGTAACTGAGGTGGGCATTGCTTCTCCAATCTGTAATTTTCTGTAAATAGACAAAGGCATCAAGTTAATGCTGGCACCTAAATCACACAAAGCCTTACCGAAGTAATGTTCTCCTATGGTGCAAGGGATGGTGAAACTGTCAGGATCTTTCAACTTTGGGGGAAGCTTTCTCTGAATGATGGCGTTGTATTCTTCTGTTAATTCTACTGTCTCATAATCTCTCAATCTCCGCTTTCATGATAAAATGTCTTTCATGAATTTGACATAGCTGGGCATTTGTTCCAACGCTTCTGCAAATGAAATGTTAATATGCACCTTTTTAAGATCTCCAAGAATCGAGCAAACTGTTTGTCTAGTTTACTTTTCTGGAGACGCTGTGGAAAATGTGGAGGTGGAGTGAATCTTTCTTGATCATTTGCTTTTGCTTCTATTTCCTCCATATGTGGTTCTGTTTTGCTGCTTTCTTTTGGAACTTCCCCAGTGGATGCCTGGACTCCAATATCTTTGTTGATTTCAGTACTACTTTTCAAAGTAATGGCTTGACATTGCTCCTTCCCTCGGTTCCTTGGATTTGGTTATGTGTTGTTAGGAAGGGTACCTTGCGGTCTATAACTCTGAGCATTGGCCAATAATCTCATTTGATTCTCCGTTGATGTTCCATTGTGGCTTTCTACTCGTCGTTTATCATAATTTTGTGCATGCAAAATGTTGGACTAATGCCTCGAATGTCTGCTATAGTCCAGCCAATGGCTTTCTTGTATTCTCGTAACACTCTCAGTAACTTATATTTCTGCTCCAATATTAGCGACGAAGAAATAATCACAGGTAAATCAGAAGAGTTTTCTAATAATACATACCTGAGATGGCTCGGAAGTAGCTCGGCTATGGTGGTTCTTCAATCGAGGGCTTGATTCACTCCTTTTTCGGTAGTTCCAAACTTTCCACATGTGGCATCGATTTCAAGCGAAAGGGACTGTCAAGATAGTTGATATATTCCAGAATTCCATCATCTAGCTCGCTGTAAGTCATGTTGGTGAAGCAAGCTTCAAGTTTATCAGTGGAAAATTGCATTGCATCAGTATCCTGGATTATACTATCTAACACATCAATTCTGAAACATTCCTCCTCCTTTTCATCATTCGAGAATTTCATGGCTTTGAAAACATTGAATGTAACTTCTTGGTCCTGCACTTTCATGGTTAGTTCTCCTTTTTGTACATCAATAATAGTTCGACTTGTAGCCAAGAATGGTCCCCCAAGGGTGATAGATACATATTTGTCTTCTTTTATATCAAGGATAATGAAATCTGCATGGAAAATGAATTTGTCGACTTTAACTAATACATCTTCCACTACACCTCTCGGAAATGTGAGTGATCTTTCAGCAAGCTGCAGAGTAACTGAGGTGGGCATTGCTTCTCCAATCTGTAATTTCCTGTAATAGACAAAGGCGTCAAGTTAATGCTGGCACCTAAATCACACAAAGCCTTACCGAAGTAATGTTCTCCTATGGTGCAAGGGATGGTGAAACTGCCAGGATCTTTCAACTTTGGGGGAAGCTTTCTCTGAATGATGGCGTTGTATTCTTCTGTTAATTCTACTGTCTCATAATCTCTCAATCTCCGCTTTCATGATAAAATGTCTTTCATAAATTTGACATAGCTGGGCATTTGTTCCAACGCTTCTGCAAATGAAATGTTAATATGCACCTTTTTAAGATCTCCAAGAATCGAGCAAACTGTTTGTCTAGTTTACTTTTCTGGAGACGCTGTGGAAAATGTGGAGGTGGAGTGAATCTTTCTTGATCATTTGCTTTTGCTTCTTTTTCCTCCATATGTGGTTCTGTTTTGCAGCTTTCTTTTGGAACTTCCCCAGTGGATGCCTGGACTCCAATATCTTTGTTGATTTCAGTACTGCTTTTCAAAGTAATGGCTTGACATTGCTCCTTCCCTCGGTTCCTTGGATTTGGTTCTGTGTTGTTAGGAAGGGTACCTTGCGGTCTATAACTCTGAGCATTGGCCAGTAATCTCATTTGATTCTCCGTTGATGTTCCATTGTGGCTTTCTACTCGTCGTTTATCAGAATTTTGTGCATTCAAAATGTTGGACTAATGCCTCGAATGTCTGCTATAGTCCAGCCAATGGCTTTCTTGTGTTCTCGTAACACTCTCAGTAACTTATATTTCTGCTCCAATATTAGCGACGAAGAAATAATCACAGGTAAATCAGAAGAGTTTTCTAAGAATATATACCTGAGATGGCTCGGAAGTAGCTCCGGCTATGGTGGTTCTTCAATCGAGGGCTTGATTCACTCCTTTTTCAGTAGTTCCAAACTTTCCACCTGTGGCATCGATTTGAAGCGAAAGGGTCTGTCAAGATAGTTGATATATTCCAGAATTTCATCATCTAGCTCGCTGTAAGTCATGTTGGTGATGCAAGCTTCAAGTTTATGTTGGGGTTGGTGCTCAGAGCGCCAATTCCCGGTTGTATTTCTGTTGAATACTTCTGTAAAACATTATTATTATGAATAATATATGCAGTTTCTATATTATAATCTATCTTTCTATATGGTAAAGACGTAATGACCCTAGAATGATTAGTCATGATACAGTTGCAAAAGCGTCGCAACGGACATTGAGAAGTATCATGACGTTGTCATTCTCAGACAGTTCCTGGTCAAGGTTTACACTACTTGGTCAGTAAAGTAAACCCGTTGAGACCGGTACATGTCGTATACTGGAATATATGATTCCAATGGTTTCTCAATGAACCATTAGTCTTGGAGACTAGTATAGACGTGTAGGTGTTTATAGCGGATAAACACTGAACGACTCACCGAAGATTCTTAATGGATGGTACACCAGCGTCAATAAGAATCTTCTTGGGTTGAGTAGCACTTGTGATTCTTAGACTTGAGATGCCATTGTGGGCACATGAGACATCTTCTACACTTAGACGGCAGTCACGTCACCGATCTATTTAGATCAGACCTCCGCCTGTTCGTTGGGTGTAGACAGATCTTCAGGGTTTCCTATGTCTATCAAGATAGGATCCGTCAGTTCTGTGTATCAGAGCATAGGTAGTCCATATGATTAGCAATCAGATAAAACCATGGACCCGTGGAAAAGTTTAGAAGCTAGTTCTAAACATTCTTTTGAGATTGCTAATAGAATAGTCGACTGGATAATCCCGATAGAGATTTGGCGTTTACATCTATATCTCTGGGATTTATCCGGATACCTGTGACGGAGGAATTATACATTTGCCATGACCTCTACCTGTATGGTTCATCGAGATTATCAGTGATCGTCATAATCTACGGGTGGATAGATTATGGACACGAAATTAGATTTCGTGACGGATATACCTGAATCTAGAGAGTCTCAATAATGAAACATACTCGTAGAGCACTAGAGCAACATTAATAAATAATATTGATTATTTATAAAGTCGTTTAAAGGTTAAACGCAAGATACGTGCTAAAGGGACTAGATAGTCATTTGCCTAATTATTGTGTATTTACATTTAATACTTGATTAATTTAAATACACATTAATTAATAGTCAAAATGAGTTATTTGACTTATATCCTAAATGAATATATGTTTTTAATATTTAATGTAAATATTATACATATATTTAATATATTTGTATTTAATTAATTAATTGATTATTTAATTGTTAAATGATTAAATTAATTAAAATATAAATATCTTACATTAGGATATTTGATGTAAATGATATTAGTTGCCTTTGTTGACTTAATTAAATATCTAATAAAGTGTTAATAAGATATCTATGCAAGTTGACTAAATTTGGTTGAAATGAAAATGAAATTAATTGACTTGTATTTGGCTTGGTCATTTTCGGCCAAAGGCAAAATGGAACAAGTATATATTGATTTTCATTTCACTTTACACAAAAACCTAATACACTTTACAAAAGAAAACTCCATTGAAGAAACTAAGAAAAGCTTGAGAAAAGAAAGATAAATCAAAGAAAACTTGGAATTTTAGTAAGTTTTTCAAACTTGCTATTATAGAGGAAAATGTTCCTTAGGTTCTAGGCTTCAACATGTGATGTTCTTAGATTATTTCTTTCTTTATTTCTTTTTGTTTTTGTTGATGGAAGTTTGATAGAAGTGTTGAGCATGTATGGTGAAGGAAGGTTGTGACTATTGTAGTTGTAAACTTTCTTTTAAGGATTTTGAAACCATGTTGCTAATCTAGAGTTATTGACCCACTCTTAAATGACCTAGATTTGATCTTGAGTTGTTTCATTGTGTTGAGACTTGGATTGGATGGAAGAATGATGATTGAAGTAATTGATTTAATGTATTTGGTCTAATTTGTCCAATTTGAGGAAATTGAAAAATTAGGGTTCTTGACCAATTCCAAATTTGGGGGTTTTCATATATGTTGTGCATTTGGATGTGTATATGATGCATATAAAGTTTCATGTTCATTGGATTACATCTTGATGTGTTTTGATGCATGAAATGACAAAGTGCTCCAATTGGAGCCTAAAGGAGGCTCTCGGCCAAGTGATGAGAATTTGGGGATTTTGGTGCTTTTGGTGTTTTGATGTTTTGAACATCATAAGTTCATCTTAGAAATGATTTAGAATCATTCAAAATTGATTAGATCAATTTCGGACTAAAATGGACAAAATACCAAAGTAAGGGTAATTTGGTAAATTCACTTAAATATGATTTATTGAATTTTATTTCATAATTTGATTATTGGAATATTAAATAAATATGTTTATTTAATTAATCCGAGAAAAATTTTTGAAATCTGAAAATCGGATTTTCACCGCTTCCGCTGCGTTACCGGATTCACCCCCTAAAAACCCCTACAGTTTATCAGTGGAAAATTGCATTGCATCAGTATCCTGGATTATACTATCTAACACATCAATTCTGAAACATTCCTCCTCCTTTTCATCATTCGAGAATTTCATGGCTTTGAAAACATTGAATGTAACTTCTTGGTCCTGCACTTTCATGGTTAGTTCTCCTTTTTGTACATCAATAATAGTTCGACTTGTAGCCAAGAATGGTCCCCCAAGGGTGATAGATACATATTTGTCTTCTTTTATATCAAGGATAATGAAATCTGCATGGAAAATGAATTTGTCGACTTTAACTAATACATCTTCCACTACACCTCTCGGAAATGTGAGTGATCTTTCAGCAAGCTGCAGAGTAACTGAGGTGGGCATTGCTTCTCAAATCTATAATTTCCTGTAAATAGACAAAGGCAACAAGTTAATGCTGGCACCTAAATCACACAAAGCCTTACCGAAGTAATGTTCTCCTATGGTGCAAGGGATGGTGAAACTGCCAGGATCTTTCAACTTTGGGGGAAGCTTTCTCTGAATGATGGCGTTGTATTCTTCTGTTAATTCTACTGTCTCATAATCTCTCAATCTCCGCTTTCATGATAAAATGTCTTTCATGAATTTAACATAGCTGGGCATTTGTTCCAACGCTTCTGCAAATGAAATGTTAATATGCACCTTTTAAGATCTCCAAGAATCGAACAAACTGCTTGTCTAGTTTACTTTTCTGGAGACGCTGTGGAAAATGTGGAGGTGGAGTGAATCTTTCTTGATCATTTGCGTTTGCTTCTCTTTCCTCCATATGTGGTTCTGTTTTGCTGCTTTCATTTGGAACTTCCCCAGTGGATGCCTGGACTCCAATATCTTTGTTGATTTCAGTACTGCTTTTCAAAGTAATGGCTTGACATTGCTCCTTCCCTACGTTCCTTGGATTTGGTTATGTGTTGTTAGGAAGGGTACCTTGCGGTCTATAACTCTGAGCATTGGCCAGTAATCTCATTTGATTCTCCGTTGATGTTCCATTGTGGCTTTCTACTCGTCGTTTATCAGAATTTTGTGCATGTAAAATGTTGGACTAATGCCTCGAATGTCTGCTATAGTCCAGCCAATAGCTTTCTTGTGTTCTCGTAACACTCTCAGTAACTTATATTTCTGCTCCAATATTAGCGACGAAGAAATAATCACAGGTAAATCAGAAGAGTTTTCTAAGAATACATACCTGAGATGGCTCGGAAGTAGCTCCGGCTATGGTGGTTCTTCAATCGAGGGCTTGATTCACTCCTTTTTCGGTAGTTCCAAACTTTCCACCTGTGGCATCGATTTGAAGCGAAAGGGTCTGTCAAGATAGTTGATAATTCCAGAATTTCATCATCTAACTCGCTGTAAGTCATGTTGGTGATGCAAGCTTCAAGTTTATCAGTGGAAAATTGCATTGCATCAGTATCCTGGATTATACTATCTAACACATCAATTCTGAAACATTCCTCCTCCTTTTCATCATTCGAGAATTTCATGGCTTTGAAAACATTGAATGTAACTTCTTGGTCCTGCACTTTCATGGTTAGTTCTCCTTTTTTGTACATCAATAATAGTTCGACTTATAGCCAAAAATGGTCCCCCAAGGGTGATAGATACATATTTGTCTTCTTTTATATCAAGGATAATGAAATCTGCATGGAAAATGAATTTGTCGACTTTAACTAATACATCTTCCACTACACCTCTCATAAATGTGAGTGATCTTTCAGCAAGCTCCAGAGTAACTGAGGTGGGCATTGCTTCTCCAATCTGTAATTTCCTATAAATAGACAAAGGCATCAAGTTAATGCTGGCACCTAAATCACACAAAGCCTTACCGAAGTAATGTTCTCCTATGGTGCAAGGGATGGTGAAACTGCCAGGATCTTTCAACTTTGGGGGAAGCTTTCTCTGAATGATGGCTTTGTATTCTTCTGTTAATTCTACTGTCTCATAATCTCTCAATCTCCGCTTTCATGATAAAATGTCTTTCATGAATTTGACATAGCTTGGCATTTGTTCCAACGCTTCTGCAAATGAAATGTTAATATGCACCTTTTTAAGATCTCCAAGAATCGAGCAAACTGCTTGTCTAGTTTACTTTTCTGGAGACGCTGTGGAAAATGTGGAGGTGGAGTGAATCTTTCTTGATCATTTGCTTTTGCTTATTTTTCCTCCATATGTGGTTCTGTTTTGTTGCTTTCTTTTGGAACTTCCCCAGTGGATGCCTGGACTCCAATATCTTTGTTGATTTCAGTACTGCTTTTCAAAGTAATGGCTTGAGATTGCTCATTCCCTCGGTTCCTTGGATTTGGTTCTGTGTTGTTAGGAAGGGTACCTTGCGGTCTATAACTCTGAGCATTGGCCAGTAATCTCATTTGATTCTCCGTTGATGTTCCATTGTGGCTTTCTACTCGTCGTTTATCAGAATTTTGTGCATGCAAAATGTTGGACTAATGCCTCGAATGTCTGCTATAGTCCAGCCAATGGCTTTCTTGTGTTCTCGTAACACTCTCAGTAACTTATATTTCTGCTCCAATATTAGCGACGAAGAAATAATCACAGGTAAATCAGAAGAGTTTTCTACGAATACATACTTGAGATGGCTCGGAAGTAGCTCCGGCTATGATGGTTCTTCAATCGAGGGCTTGATTCACTCCTTTTTCGGTAGTTCCAAACTTTCCACATGTGGCATCAATTTGAAGCGAAAGGGTCTGTCAAGATAGTTGATATATTCCAGAATTTCATCATCTAGCTCGCTGTAAGTCATGTTGGTGATGTAAGCTTCAAGTTTATCAGTGGAAAATTGCATTGCATCAGTATCCTGGATTATACTATCTAACACATCAATTCTGAAACATTCCTCCTCCTTTTCATCATTCGAGAATTTCATGGCTTTGAAAACATTGAATGTAACTTCTTGGTCCTGCACTTTCATGGTTAGTTCTCATTTTTGTACATCAATAATAGTACGACTTGTAGCCAAGAATGGTCCCTCAAGGGTGATAGATACATATTTGTCTTCTTTTATATCAAGGATAATGAAATCTGCATGGAAAATGAATTTGTCGACTTTAACTAATACATCTTCCACTACACCTCTCGGAAATGTGAGTGATCTTTCAGCAAGCTGCAGAGTAACTGAGGTGGGCATTGCTTCTCCAATCTGTAATTTCCTGTAAATAGACAAAGGCATCAAGTTAATGCTGGCACCTAAATCACACAAAGCCTTACCGAAGTAATGTTCTCCTATGGTGCAAGGGATGGTGAAACTGCCAGGATCTTTCAACTTTGGGGGAAGCTTTCTCTGAATGATGGCGTTGTATTCTTCTGTTAATTCTACTATCTCATAATCTCTCAATCTCCGCTTTTATGATAAAATGTCTTTCATGAATTTGACATAGCTGGGCATTTGTTCCAACGCTTCTGCAAATGAAATGTTAATATGCACCTTTTTAAGATCTCCAAGAATCGAGCAAACTGTTTGTCTAGTTTACTTTTCTGGAGACGCTGTGGAAAATGTGGAGGTGGAGTGAATCTTTCTTGATCATTTGATTTTGCTTCTCTTTCCTCCATATGTGGTTCTGTTTTGCTGCTTTCTTTTGGAACTTCCCCAGTGGATGCCTGGACTCCAATATCTTTGTTGATTTCAGTACTGCTTTTCAAAGTAATGGCTTGACATTGCTCCTTCCCTCGGTTCCTTGGATTTAGTTTTGTGTTGTTAGGAAGGGTACCTTGCGGTCTATAACTCTGAGCATTGGCCAGTAATCTCATTTGATTCTCCAGTGTTTTCAAAGATGTTGCTTGGCTTTGAATTAATGCTGTTTATGATTGAAACATATCATCATATGATTGTGGACAACAGGACCTGGGCGACGCCGTTCTAGGCTCGCGGCACTAGTTGGGAAGTACGAAATAACATGGAGTCGCCACCCGGTGTGAACCGGGACAAAGATTTAAGGCCGCACTCACCCCTCGCAAGGGAAGACCTCAAACCGTTGGGTTCGGAATGGTCCCTTACTTATGTCACTTGTAATAAAAGGATTTATGTAATAATTTAACCAGGCTTAAATAACATTTATTTCCAAAAAATATCATGCTTCTAAATTCATATGCATACATCAACAAATTCATCACAACATCACATGACAATCTCATGAACATATTTCAATCCTATGATATGGAAAACTAAGAACAACATAATCATGCTTGAGTACAATCTCATGAACCTATTAACCAAATAACATGCTAACAGCCTAATCATGCTTGAATACAATCCCAAAAACACATAGAATGGATAAATGCAGGAATACAAATAATACGGTTGGCTATATAACACAAGAAAGATCAACCAAGAGGCAATTATGCATGAATATGATAAGACAGACTCAGTTCAGTGTGTGCGCGTTCGTGTAGCGTTCGTAAACGCGTTCGAACGGTAAACAGAAGGTTCGCGTTCGTATGGCGTTTAATAACGCGTTCGAACGGAAATGAAACAGAATGCTCGCGTTCGTATGGCGTTAGATAACGCGTTCGAACGGAAATGAAACAGAATGCACACGTTCGTATGGCGTTCGTAAACACGTTCGAACGGAAATGAGACATGATGCATGATAAGGCAAAAATGCATGCGCGTTCGAGTTGCGTTCGTAAACGCGTTCGAACGGGAACAGACCTGATGCATGAAATGGGACGCAATACATAAACAACAAAATAAAGGGGCGCGGCGAAGTACTGCCGTAAAGGTGGCCTTTTGGGGGCTCTTGATCTCTCAAAGAGAGGACCTTTAGACCAACATACTAAGCCCATGCGCGTCACATCACATCATGCATACAAACATAAAGACAATCATACTATTCTAAGTATGTCTGATTGAACGTGTCTTGCATCCAACCGAACACACATCAACCGGCGCGGCAAAGCATCGTGGTAAAGGGCTTTAGCCCCTCCCCATAGGGGATCTCACATCGCACTTACTAAACCCATGCGCTCGGTTGAATCATGCATACGAAAATAAAGACAATCATATCAAATTAGGTATGCTCGATTGAACGTATCTCGCATTCAACCGAACACACATCAATCGGTGCGGCAAAGCGTCGTGGTGAAGGATTTTAACCCCTCCAATTAGGGAACCTTTCATCGCACTTACTAAGCCCATGCACTCGATCATATCATACGGGAATAAGCAACATACAAAATTTAAATGACAAGAAATAAATAAACCAAAGCAACGCCACACAAGAGAAGGTGCCGTTTACTCAAGTGGTACGTGGAGTTGTATCCCATGTACAGACCGCACTACCGTCCATTCGGATTCGGCTACAGAATTTACGTCTGGGTTTCCATCCTATATACCCCAAGAGACGACACTCTTCCATTTCATTCAAGCCACAACATGCATCCATAAACGACTCTCATGCGAATAGAATTCAATAATAATAATAAAAAAAACGAATATAAACTAATGAAAAAGTGCCCTCAGGTCTAACCTTTTAAATCACCTCTCGGATGTACGGTACACGATCGTCGGAAGGGTGGATGCTCCGTAACTCTCCCGGTTCACTGGTTCACTGTTCTCGTTCGTTGTCTTACTGTTTTGAGTCCGTTTTGCTACCGTTTCCTTGTGGTTTCACTGCCGTCTCCTCTTTATCTTTTGCTTACTCTTTTTTTGGGTGTCTTCTTCCTGTAATTTTTATGTGTGTTGTGTATGAGTTAGGGGCTAGCTAGCTAGGGTTGAGAAGGTTGGTGAAGGGTTCTTTTTATAGGCAAAGGGTTAGGTTTGACAAGGAAATGGATTTGATTTGGTGTTGGATAAGGGAAGCAAGAGATTTGATTTGGTTTGGTTAAGGGAAGTCAAAGATTGAGGGGGGATAAATCTTGGCTAGATAGGGAAGGTTGAATATTTGATTGGCTTGGTTTAGGAATACATTATTTTAAGTTTGGGAATAATCTTATTAGATTGGGAATATAATTGGTTGATTGATTTTAATTAGGCATGATTATATTTTGATTTAGTATGTGATTTGTTTAATTTAGGCATGACTTTAGTTTAAGTTGGTAATTGTTTATTTTATGTTTGGTATATGTTTTATTTAATTATTTAATTAATTTAATTATTATCTTATTTAGTTAATGTTTTAATTAATATTTATTTATTTAAATTGGGATGTGCTTTATGGGCTTTGGGGGGCTAATTGGGCTGGATGTGAGGCTAGCAGCAAAACCAGAATTACCGACACCGTTCGAACGCTTCCTCGAACGCGGCACGAACGCCCGCAATCTGTTTGATGTTCGAACGTAAACACGAACGCAGCACTAACGAAAACAGTGAACCTTGTTTATTCTGAATTTCCCCTTCCGATGTCCGTTTCCCGTGACCTCCGTGACTTAAAAGGTAGTGTCTCCAAAATGAGACTCATCATAGGGACTTATGTGTAAAAATGCAGTGCCTACAGTCGCCCCCACTTTGATGGGACTTGTGTAATGTGCAACAGTGACAATCCTATCAAAGTTATGCAATGCATTTCTACTTACCTGGCTCGCCAGCTGCCACTTGACTTACCATGTGTTGAGTTGATTTGGGTGGTGAGGTGCTGCGACCCCTGGTTCATTCCCGAACCGTGTTGTGATGTGGTCCATTCCCGAACCGTTACCGTAAGGTGTCCATTCCCGAACTGTTACTGTAAGTTGGTCCATTCCCGAACCTTGCTTCCATTCTTGGAGTGCCATTCCCGGCTTGTTCATTCTTGAACTCTGCTCCATTCTTGGATTGCCATTCCCGGCTTGTTCATTCTCGAACTGTGTTGAGATGGGCTTTATTCCTCCCGAGCTTTATTCCCGAACTGTTGAGATGAGGCTTTATTCCTCCCGAGCTTTATTCCCGAACTGTTGAGATGAGGCTTTATTCCTCCGAGCTTTGTTCTCGAACTGTGTTGAGATGAGGTTTTATTCCTCCCGAGCTTTATTCCCGAACTGTTGAGATGAGGCTTTATTCCTCCCGAGCTTTATTCCCGAACTGTACTGACATGAGGCTTTCTTCCCCTTGAGCTTTGTTCTCAAACTTATACTGATATGCGGCTTTCTTCCCCTGGGCTTTGTTCCCTGACTGTGTTAATTGTGGGCTTTGTCCCCGAACTGTATTGAATGTGGGCTTTATTCCCGAGTTTGTAGGCTTTCTTCCTGAACTGTACTGAATGTGGGCTTTATTCCCGTACTGAGCTGAATACAGGCTTTCTTCCTGAACCGTTACTGTAAGGTGGTCTATTCCCGAACTGTTACTATAAGTTGTTCATTCCTGAACTGTTATCATGAGGTGGTTCATTCCCGAACCGTTACTGTAAGGTGGTTCATTCCCGAACCGTGCTTCCATTCTTGGAGTGCCATTCCCGGCTTGTTCATTCTTGAACTGTCCATTCCCGGACCATATCTCCATTCTCGGAGTGTCATTTCCGATTTGTTCATTCTTGAACTCTGCTCCATTCTTGGATTGCCATTCTCGGCTTGTTCATTCTTGAACTGTCCATTCCCGGACTATATCTCCATTCTCGGAGTGTTATTTCCGACTTGTTCATTCTTGAACTGTGCTCCATTCTTGGATTGCCATTCTCGGCTTGTTCATTCTTGAACTGTCCATTCCCGGACTATATCTCCATTCTCGGAGTGTCATTTCCGACTTGTTCATTCTTGAACTGCCCAGTCCCGGACTATATCTCCATTCTCGGAGTGCCATTCTCGGCAGAACTAATCTGATGTAATGTGGGCCTCGCCCCCAGAATGCCATACCCGGCAAGACTGATACTGATGTAATGTGGGCCTCGACCCTGTGACTCATTCCCAAACTGTGTTTGATGTGGGCCTCGACCCTGAGACTCATCCCCAAAACTGATGTTGAAGTGGGCCTCGGCCCCAACTGCTACTGACATGGGCCTCGCCCCCAGATTGATGTTGATGTGGGCTCGACCCTTGGGACTCATCCCCAAAACTGATTGCTGAAGTGGGCCTCGGCCCCAACTGCTACTGACATGGGCCTCGCCCCTAGATTGATGCTGATGTGGGCCTCGACCCTCGGATTCATTCCAAAATTCTGCTGATGCGGGCCTCGGCCCTGGGATTCATTCATTCAAAATTCTGCTGATGTGGGCCTCGGCCCTGGGATTCATTCCCTGGATTCATTCCAAAATTCTGCTGATGTGGGCCTCGACCCTGGGATTCATTCCAAAATTCTGCTGATGTGGGCTTCGGCCCTGGGATTTATTCCCTGGATTCATTCCAAAATTCTGCTGATGTGGGCCTCGACCCTGAGACTCATCCTGATGTGGGCCTCGCCCGCAGAATGATGTGGGCTTCGCCCTAAACTGAAAATGATATGGGCCTCGCCCCCAGACTGATACAGATACGGGCCTCGCCCCTGTGACTCATTTCTGAAATTGCTGACATGGGCCTCAACCCCGTGATTCATTTCAACACTCTGACGATGTGGGCCTCGACCCTGGGCCTCATCCCCAAAACTACTACTCATATGTTGCTGATTCTGGTTGTCTTGTCTTTGCCGCTTTCTCTTTTTCTCTTCTGAAACCTGTTATTTCAAAACAGAGCAAACACAAAAGGATGCAAAATGTGTTACGTGTATGCATGCATGCATGATTGGGTTTCCTATCCCATTGGGCTAGGTCTTCTGCCAGTATTCTTGGTGGCTGCTTGGTCTTTTGACAAGTCTGTCATCTTCCCTAACCAACGGGTATCTATGATGGCTTTTAAGACAAAAATGAGGTTCACATGGTACATGTATGCATGAGGTGCATGTGATGCATGATATGCATGCGATACAAGAAATATATCAACTCTTTAAAATTTGCACACAAATCGGCCCATCATCATTTTAGAATTTTTTGGGCTAACTGCCATAGGAGTGGACTCGTCCCAGTTTAAATGGCCCAACGAGTTCACATCTCATGACAATGAGTCCAACTAAATCCAAATGGTAATGTTCCGAACACAAGCACAAAGAAAGATAATGCAAACATACAACAATAATTTCTACAGAATGGCCCATCAATATTTCAGAAGCTTTTGGCCTAATAGTCATAAGGTGCGAACTCGCCCCAGTTTAAATGGCCCAGCAAGCCCGCATTTCTGACAATAGTCCAACTGCATCCAAATGAGGATGGTCCACAAGCACATACTCAAGGAAATAATTGCTACTTTAGCCAACCCGGTCTATGGGTGGGTTAGTAAGAGTATAGACAAAGGCTCTCCCGGCGAAGGATGGCCCACAACTAGGTCTCCCCACTCAAGGGTTCGAGCAACCAAGTGAGCGCACCCCTTTTTATACACTAAGGTACGTGCCAATGAGCTATGGTGTGTGACGGACTGTCAAATGGATTTCCCGTTGTAGATCCCCCAGAGGGAAGGTGGAGCGAGGCTTACTTAAATACCCAAGCCTCTTAGGCTCTTATCGCTTGTTGTCAGGAATAAACAACGAGTCCTCCAAATTAGTCCATCACAATAGGCTACCAGTAGATGGCTATCTAGGTGCCTTCACAGCTTTTCCTTCTAGAAAGGTAGTGAATGAAGGAAGACACCAAACCATTACCTAGCCTTAAAATGCCTTTGATTAAACCCTCACTTCATCCACTATAGACACGGTCAATTAAAACATAAATCCAAACATCACAAGACAATATTTCGGGGCCAATTCTCTAATCCCCAGTGGAGTAGCCAGACTGTGGACAACAGGACCTGGGCGACGCCGTTCTAGGCTCGCGGCACTAGTTGGGAAGTACGAAATAACATGGAGTCGCCACCCGGTGTGAACCGGGACAAAGATTTAAGGCCGCACTCACCCCTCGCAAGGGAATACCTCAAACCGTTGGGTTCGGAATGGTCCATTACTTATGTCACTTGTAATAAAAGGATTTATGTAATAATTTAACCAGGCTTAAATAACATTTATTTCCAAAAATATCATGCTTCTAAATTCATATGCATACATCAACAAATTCATCACAACATCACATGACAATCTCATGAACATATTTCAATCCTATGATATGGAAAACTAAGAACAACATAATCATGCTTGAGTACAATCTCATGAACCTATTAACCAAATAACATGCTAACAGCCTAATCATGCTTGAATACAATCCCAAAAACACATAGAATGGATAAATGCAGGAATACAAATAATACGGTTGGCTATATAACACAGAAAGATCAACCAAGAGGCAATTATGCATGAATATGATAAGACAGACTCAGTTCAGTGTGTGTGCGCGTTCGTGTAGCGTTCGTAAACGCGTTCGAACGGTAAACAGAAGGTTCGCGTTCGTATGGCGTTTGATAACGCGTTCGAACGGAAATGAAACAGAATGCTCGCGTTCGTATGGCGTTTGATAACGCGTTCGAACGGAAATGAAACAGAATGCTCACGTTCGTATGGCGTTCGTAAACGCGTTCGAACGGAAATGAGACCTGATGCATGATAAGGCAAAAATGCATGCGCGTTCGAGTTGCGTTCGTAAACGCGTTCGAACGGGAACAGACCTGATGCATGAAATGGGACGCAATACATAAACAACAAAATAAAGGGGCGCGGCGAAGTACTGCCGTAAAGGTGGCCTTTTGGGGGCTCTTGATCTCTCAAAGAGAGGACCTTTAGACCAACATACTAAGCCCATGCGCGTCACATCACATCATGCATACAAACATAAAGACAATCATATTATTCTAAGTATGTCTGATTGAACGTGTCTTGCATCCAACCGAACACACATCAACCGGCGCGGCAAAGCATCGTGGTAAAGGGCTTTAGCCCCTCCCCATAGGGGATCTCACATCGCACTTACTAAACCCATGCGCTCGGTTGAATCATGCATACGAAAATAAAGACAATCATATCAAATTAGGTATGCTCGATTGAACGTATCTCGCATTCAACGAACACACATCAATCGGTGCTGCAAAGCGTCGTGGTGAAGGATTTTAACCCCTCCAATTAGGGAACCTTTCATCGCACTTACTAAGCCCATGCACTCGATCATATCATACGGGAATAAGCAACATACAAAATTTAAATGACAAGAAATAAATAAACCAAAGCAACGCCACACAAGAGAAGGTGCCGTTTACTCAAGTGGTACGTGGAGTTGTGTCCCATGTACAGACCGCACTACCGTCCATTCGGATTCGGCTACGGAATTTACGTCTGGGTTTCCATCCTATATACCCCAAGAGACGACACTCTTCCATTTCATTCAAGCCACAACATGCATCCATAAACGACTCTCATGCGAATAGAATTCAATAATAATAATAAAAAAAAATGAATATAAACTAATGAAAAAGTGCCCTCAGGTCTAACCTTTTAAATCACCTCTCGGATGTACGGTACACGATCGTCGGAAGGGTGGATGCTCCGTAACTCTCCCGGTTCACTGGTTCACTGTTCTCGTTCGTTGTCTTACTGTTTTGAGTCCGTTTTGCTACCGTTTCCTTGTGGTTTCGCTGCCGTCTCCTCTTTATCTTTTGCTTACTCTTTTTTTGGGTGTCTTCTTCCTGTAATTTTTATGTGTGTTGTGTATGAGTTAGGGGCTAGCTAGCTAGGGTTGAGAAGGTTGGTGAAGGGTTCTTTTTATAGGCAAAGGGTTAGGTTTGACAAGGAAAGGGATTTGATTTGGTGTTGGATAAGGGAAGCAAGAGATTTGATTTGGTTTGGTTAAGGGAAGTCAAAGATTGAGGGGGGACAAATCTTGGCTAGATAGGGAAGGTTGAATATTTGATTGGCTTGGTTTAGGAATACAATATTTTAAGTTTGGGAATAATCTTATTAGATTGGGAATATAATTGGTTGATTGATTTTAATTAGGCATGATTATATTTTGATTTAGTATGTGATTTGTTTAATTTAGGCATGATTTTAGTTTAAGTTGGTAATTGTTTATTTTATGTTTGGTATATGTTTTATTTAATTATTTAATTAATTTAATTATTATATTATTTAGTTAATGTTTTAATTAATATTTATTTATTTAAATTGGGATGTGCTTTATGGGCTTTGGGGGCTAATTGGGCTGGATGTGAGGCTAGCAGCAAAACCAGAATTACCGACACCGTTCGAACGCTTCCTCGAACGCGGCACGAACGCCCGCAATCTGTTTGATGTTCGAACGTAAACACGAACGCAGCACTAACGAAAACAGTGAACCTTGTTTATTCTGAATTTCCCCTTCCGATGTCCGTTTCCCGTGACCTCCGTGACTTAAAAGGTAGTGTCTCCAAAATGAGACTCATCATAGGGACTTATGTGTAAAAATGCAGTGCCTACAATGATGTTGCTTGAGAGTCGTATTTTGCTTGTAGCTTTTTCAAGTGAGCCAACACTTCTGTTATTCCTGGTTCTTTTTCATACTCATGGCCTTTGTTTTATTGTTGGAATCCTGGTGGTGGATTGTTCCTTTGCCCTGAATTGTTACTCCATGCGAAATTGGGATGATTCATCCACCTTGGGTTGTAGGTATTGGAATATGGATTGTTCCCCTGTTTGTTGAAATTGTTGACATAATTCACCGTCTCTTCATGTTGGTTTGCCTCTGGTGCTCCTCCATATGGTGAACTTGTGGATCCATTATTGCCTTGCATGCTAAGAGTTTCCATGAATTTACCTATCTGGTCCAGCTCGGCATTCATTGTTGTGCTGGCTCCAACTTCGTAAATTCCTGCAATTCGTTAGATCATGCTCCTTTCTGTTGGCCACAAAGAATTGTTGTTGGTCATTTCTTCAATTAGGTCTCAGGCCTGATCTTCTCATTTTTTCCATTAAAGCTCCTCTAGCAGCATTATCAATTGTGGTTCTCATCAGTCCAGAAAGTCCATTGTAGAAGGTTTGGACTTGTAGCCACTTTGCAATCTCATGGTGAGGACATTTTCTGAGCAAATCCTTGTATCTTTCTCAAGCTTCACATAGGGATTCTGAGTCATGTTGCATAAAGGATATGATGTCATTCCTCAACTTTGCAGTTCTGGCTAGGGGAAAATATTTTGCAAGGAATTTAGTGGCTAGAGTGTTCCAAGTTGTGATGGAACCTGCTGATAGTGAATGTACCCAAGCCTTAGCTATGTCTTTCAAAGAATATGGGAAAACATGCAGTCTCATTGCTTCTTCTGCCGCTCGGTTGTAAATGAATGTGCCGCAAACTTCCAGGAAGTTGCTGATGTGGGCATTATGATATTCAGTTGCATTCCCCCCAAACTGGACTGACTATTGTATCATCTGAATGCATGTTTTGATGTCACACGCATTTACTGGTAAGGGAGGAAGTACAATACATGAAATGAAGCCGTCAACCACTGGAATAGTTCTGTCTAGAATGGGAATTGGTTGTGCAACTTCCAATGGTTTAGGATCCATGTTGATCAGTGCTTCTTGATCTTCTCGCATTTCCCTTCTCAACTGTCTGATGGTTCTTTCAATTTCCGGGTCAAGCGGTAGGATTTCAAAGCTTCTGGTTCTTCTCATGTAGTGTCTGAGAACCTGAAACACAAGAAAACAAAAATAATAAGTAAAAACAAATTAGACACAGGTAAAAGTATCTAACCCGAAAATTAATAGTGAAAGATAAATAAGACCATGGCAACGGCGCCAAAAAAATTGATCGGTGTGAAATCACACATGTTACGCAAGCGCATGTATCGCTCGAGTAGTATAAAATGTATCGATCCCACGAGGACTTAATACCTAGGCTATCAATTTGTGAAGCTGAATGTTTACAAGTATCTAATAGATTGATTGTTGATTGGATGGTAATTTTAAACTAAAGACAAGTAAAAAAAATAATGCGAACTTGAATTAAAGGAAAATTCAATATTATAAAACTATTTAGGGTTGTGAATCCTTCCAATATCTTTTAAAGATGAATTGGTTATCTCACGTTTGTGTAATATATCGGTTTATTAACCAGGAACTCGAATTTATGCGAAAGCCTCTTCTGATGGTCAGATGAAAATACCAAGTATAACCAATTAATCATATTCCTATGTTAACCAAGTTACCTGAATTCATTAAGATTAAGTTCCAATTATGGCTACCCCCGCCCGATAGGTATATTCCTATCCTGTAAGGAAATCTACCTAAGAGTCTCTTGCCCCAAGGTGAGATCGTGAGCTATTGAGTCTAAGGCTGAAACTTAAAATCTTTTTTTCCAAGTTCATTTTAAGTTTACCAAGTCAATCTTATTAATGGTCAGTTAACAAGAAGCATTAAGCTTAAGGCTCAGTAAATAAACATTTATATTACCCAAAACGTAAAATAACCTCTTATAAACCGGTGATATTGGAATTCATCACAACCCCAGATATGGTATTTAGTTACAACACTTATCTAGGACTAGTAAAGACATAAATAAAGTAAATGACATAAAGTAAAGCTAGAAATTAAAAAGATAAATAAACAATAAAGAAAATACTAGGGGTTAGAGGATCCACTTTTATTACTTCTAATTTAGGTATCTCCCTTATTATAATATATAAACTTTGCATGACATTACCAACCGACCATATAAGCGGTTTCCTGATTAAGTCAAATTTATGATTAATTCTAACTGACCATAAAGGCGGTATCCAATTTAGTCAGGTTAAAATCAATTTAATTAAGTCCAACCGACCATAAAGGCGGTATCTTATTAAGTCAGGTTTTAAAATAGTTTATATATTATAATTAAGGAAGATTAATCTAAATATTAGTAATAAAAGCTCTACCCTTCACCCCAGCAGAGGGGAGTTACCTCATCATACTGAAAAGTAAAATAAAGACTGAAAAGTAAAGTAAAGAAAGAACTATTGCGTAAAATAAAAAAATTAAATACAGAAAGTTATAAATAAACAAACAAGATACAATCTTCTTAGTATTCTTAAGGAAATCCCCAGAAGAATGTATGAATTGGAATTCTGATTTCTGCCTCAATTTATAGGCAAATTTTGGTCTCACGCGTCGCGACGCGCCGTTGATTTGTGACGCGTGGCAGATGCTTCCTGAGATGATGACACGTGGCTATCGGTAGAATTATTGGCTAAATTATTGGCTCGACATTGCGACGCGTGAGGTTGTGCACGTCGCGACGCTGACGTCATGCTGACGTAAGTAATGATGCGTAGTGTCGGCAGCATGGGATAATGACACGTGTCCGGCGCATGTTAGCAAAATTGTTGTGATGTTGACACGTGGCCGCGTATGTAAGCACGTGTGTATGATAGAAAGTTTATTTGATGTTGAAACGTGTTCGGCGCACGTTAGCGGTCGCAATGCAGAAGTGTTGCGTGCCGCGACGCCCAAATGTTGATTTTGCCCTTTTGTCCATTTTTCGATGTTTTGGCCCCGATTTGATTCCAGTGTGTCTTGAAATCTTATTTATCTATAAAATACACAAAACACATTAAAATATTCACAAAACTCAAGAAACTATACAAAATATTAAGTAAAATGGATGATAAATATTGATATATTTACCGCTTATCAAATGCGTCTCAAGAGTCAATGATATATCATCTAAAGACTCCTTACTCATGCCATCTCTAATGAATTTTATTTTATATTCGCGATTATCAGACATCATTCCTAAAGAACGACAACGAGTATTGCATGTACAACATGCACATTTATAACAGATACCTAATCGTTTAGTTTTTCTTTTCTTAGCATATGTGTGACAAAAATGAAATGAAAGATTCAGATGACTCATCTGCCAAGCGAACTCGTGCTTCAATTATCCAACGAATATCACTAGGAATACCTTTGATCATCAGAAGCCTCATTCTTTCAATGCGTGTTTTGTAGACTTTCATCAGAGAGTTTTGAGGGAGAAAAGGAAAATGCTTGTGAAGTTTGGCGAGAGTTTCTTTCATCTTGACTTTACCTACAAAAATAAAACACACAAAAGAAAGCACACAATATCACAATATATACATATTGGTTGGGTTGCCTCCCTGCTAGCGCTAAGTTTAACGTCTTCAGCTAGACATGATTTCCCAAATGTTAGGCTGGATCTGCCAGTGTGAGACTCTCATTTTGTCTCTCAAATGATTATCCCCAATAGTGCTTGACACGTTGGCTGTTGACCCTGAATGTGTTGTTAGAAGTGGAGTTGTGTATCTCAATTACTGTGTAGGGTAACACTTGGGTGATTACAAACGGATCTGACCACCGTGATTTCAGCTTTCCAGGGAACAGTTTCAACCCTGAATTGTATAACAATACCTGCTGCCCTGGTTCAAGTTGTTTGTGCATTATTTTCTGATCATGTCACTTCTTAGTCTTTTGTGTGTATAGTTTGGCATTCTCATAAGTATGGAGACGGAATTCCTCTAATTCATTTAATTGTAAGAGTCATTTCTCCCCCGCTTCTTGCAGATCAAATTCCTCTAATATCACGCGTCAAAACGCAAAACACCTACGCGTAGCGACGCATGCTATAATATTGCACAAGTGTCGGTAAATCAATAATTGTGCTGACTTCATGATGATGCGGTGATGACACATGTGATGACGCGATGATGATACACATGATGACGTTTCGGCGTCGTGACACGTTGAAGCTTGCGAGTCGCGACGCATGCACATTAAATTTCTCATTTTGCCATTTTTTGATCTGTTTTTCACTGTTTTAGCCTGATTTGATTCCAGTGAGTTCCGAAACTTTATTTATCTATAAAATAACACAAAATATATAAAAATATTCACAATACCCAAGAAACTATACAAAATGTTAAGTAAATAGGGCGATAAATATTGATATATTTTCCGCTTATCAAATACCTATAATATATAATTTTCAAGAGTATTTATAACTGATTTTCCTCATAAATTATTTTCTTAAATGTGTTAAATGAATTAATATTGATAAGTGTGGTTTATACCCACTTATTCATGCATTCTTAGCTTACTATTTTGTTAGATTCTGTATCATTTAATGTATTTTATAGTTCTTTTATGTTTTATTTGTAGGAAGCATTAATATATGGATCTTGGGGCATTTATACGTGTTTTGGGACCATTCTGACGCATCGGAAGCACACGGGAAGAGTAGAAATGCGAAAAGCATACATCCAGCCAACTTTGCCGCGCGTTGCGACGCGCCATCGCGACACTGCCATACAAAATCTAGAGATGTGGGCTGACCGGCGTAAACACACACGTATAACGCAAGCGCACGTATCGTTCAAGCAGTATAAAAATATCGATCCCACGATGACTTAATTCCTACTATTGTTATTAATTGTTGAATCTATTTATTTACAAATATCTAATTAAATTGAAGAGAAGAGAGATGTTTGTTTATTTGGTTGAAAGACTTTGCTAAATAAATAAATAAATAAAAAGACAAAAGAAAATACTAAAGAAAATACAAAGAACACAAAGATCTAGGGTTGTGATTTTCCAATATCATTTTAATGATGAAGTGATTATTTTATAGTTAGGTAAAACATTGATTTATTAACCTGGAACACGAATTATGCGAAAGCATCTGTCGATGGTCAGACACAAATACCCAGTATAACCCAATTGAACCATATTCCTATGTCAAACATTATCTGGATTCATTAAGATTAAGTTCCAATTATGGCTACCCTCGCCCGACAGGTATATTCCTATCCTGTAAGGAAATCTATTAAAGGGTTATCTATCCTCAAGGAAGATCGTGGGCTATTGAGTCTAAGGTTTTAAACTTAAAATCCCTATGTCTAGTTCATTTTAAGTTTACTTAATCAATTTTATTAATGGCCAATTAATAAAAAGCATTAAGATTAAGACTCAATAAATAAATCTTTATAATACCCAAACTATAATCTAACCCTTATACCGGTGATATTGAAATTCATCACAACCCCAGATAACTATTTAGTTACAAACACATAACTAGGACTAATAACAACTTAAAAGTAAAAGACATAAAGTAAAAATGCGGTAAAGTAAATACTGAAAAGTAATTACAATAAAATAATGCTAAGGTAAAAGGAATTACTTTTACTACTACTTATTTAGAAATCTCCCATAAAATAATATATAAACTTGTGATATTATTTTACCAACCGACCAATCTGGCGGTATCCTGATTAAGTCAAATTAAGTACAACCAGCCATATAGGCGGTACCATAATTAAATTACCAACCGACCAATATAGCGGTATCCTTTTTATCAGGTTTAACCAGATTAAAATAAATTGCCAACCGACCAATATAGTGGTATCATTTATTAATCAGTATTTTAATTAGTAAATATATTATTTTTAAGGGAGATTAATCTAAATAGCAACAGTAAAAGAATTACCTTTCACCCTAGCTGGGAAGTTACAACATCATGGTGAATAGTAAAAACTGTAAAAAGTAAAAAGTAAAAATTAAATTACTATTATTACAAAAAGTAATTAAAATTATTTACAAAACAAAAATTAAAAACTAAAAAAAATAAAAATTCTAGAGAGAGAAACTCTCTCTAGAGAGAGAAATCAAGAGAGAGAGAGGTGTGTGTCGAAATCTGAAATTTCGCGCTGAATTTATAGGCCATTTTTCACTGTTCCACAGCGTCGCGATGCCAAGGACCTCAGTGTCGCGACGCTGGATTTTTCACTGTTTGTCGACGTGGCACGATGAGAAGGCGACACGTAGCAAGGTGGCTGACTGTTCAAGCGACACGTGTCAAGGCGGCTAATTCTCAATTATTGTGATGACGTCATTGATGACGTCATGCTGATGTGGCGATGATGTGGCGCTGACGTGGCGATGACGTGGCGAAGACGCGTGTTGCAATTGTCGGCACAATAGGATTGCGACACGTGGCGACACGTGTCACGCTGTGATTGGCTGATGCTGACGTGGCAAGTTGACTTCGTTGACCTGTGACGTGGCTGATGACGAGGCGTGACACATGGCGAAGTTGACTCGTTGACCGCTGACATGGCTGATGACGAGGCGACACGTGTCAAGTCTGAGTGTCGGCAGCAATATGATGTTGACACGTGGCACGGCGCACGTTAGCAGATTGGATGTGATGGTGACACGTGGCACGGTGCATTTTAGCAAAGTCAAACTTCTCAATTCTGACTGTTGACCAGGCGCATGTTAGCAGATTTGGCGCATGCTGGGCGTCGCGACGCGGAAGGTCTGGGCGGCGCGACGCTGGAAATTACCAAAATGCCCTTTTTCGCCAATTTTCACTGTTTTACTCCAAATCACCTCCAGATGTCCTGAAACTTTATTTATCTACAAAATAACACAAAACACATCAAAACATTCACAAAACTCAAGAAACTATACAAAATATTAGATTAAATGAGTGGGAAATAGTGATATAAATACCACTCATCACACCCCAAACCTAACATTTTGCTAGTCCTCGAGCAAAATACAGAATAAAGTAACATAATAAAATTTAACTAAGCCATTTTCGTAGGGATCACGGTTGCATTTAGCATATGCAACAAGCCTTTCAACCCCTAGGTGTCCCTAGTGGACGAGTTGTAGTCTCGTGAGGGTTTACAGCAATGATACCCACAAACATTTTACAAAAGTAAAAAGGTATTAAAACTAATGCACACAAAAGCAAAAAGACAAGAGAAAAGAGAATAAAGAAGTTAGTAACTAATCAGGTGAAACTTCTACTACAAGTTACTAGTTGTTTTGTTTCTTTCTAAATTACCGAATAAGTAAATTCTCCGATTATTTTTACCATTCTCCATATACACAGCCAACATAATATTAAACAACTCATTTTTGCCCACAACAGTCATAAGTGCAGTTGATAAGAGAGTAATATTTTTATCCTAAAGTTCTATCAGATTTCACACCTTTTGTAGTAATGGAATAATTTTCTGATTTTTCTGATTTTTTCTTTGATTTTCTGAATTTTGACTTTTTATTTATATACAATACCTTCCGTCTATGTAGCGAGCTTTGGGTTGGTGACTCCCAAACCAGTTGGCTTTAGGGCACCAGGTGTTAAAACACCCCTACGAACTTAATTACTCAGACTTCAGATATGAATATTTTGCAGTATCTTTGATCCATGTAACAAGCTTTGGGCCAATGACTCCCAAACCAGTTGGTTTTAGGGCACTAGGTGTTAAAACACCCTTACATACTTAATAACCCGGATCTTAGATACTTTATTTTTTTACATCAGAATTTTTTTTTTTTTTTATTCCACTACTTTTTATAGATGCTTCCTCCAATTAAACTAGAGCACGGAATATTACAAACTTTTCAATTACAGCTCATGTCTGTATGTTACTATGCATGGATAATACCTGCCAACTGAACATATGAAGATCCATTTTAGTCAGTATTATGGAGAATTCACAAATTAAATAATTCAAAATGAAATAAACAAAAATTAACTTATTTCGAAATAAATGGCTTGAAATACGTCTCAAGAGTGGAAACTCCTTACTCGGCTATTTCTTACCAATTCACCTTTTAGTTAAAATAAAAACACAAAATGCAAAATATTTTTGTAATTTTTGAAATTTTACAATTTTTTTTTTCGAAAAATTTTGGACTAAAAATAAAACACACACAAACAAGTACTATTAACTATACCTCACCCCCAAACCTAAATGAGACATTGTCCCCAATGTCTTAAAAAGTAGAAGAAGAGCTTAGAAAATCGTACCTGATTAGTTGAAATTCTACAGGAAATTAAAGGTTAAGATCCAGATTAATTCGACGTCTCTTACCACGATCGTCCTCGGACCAATTTATCTTTGATATGATAGGGTCAACTTTTGGTTCATAGGCTATGAGTTGGTCAATTAGATCTGGAGCAGTTCTGGCAGTAAAGAGGAGTTCTTTCATAGGTTTCGACACGAACCCATTTCTCCGAGCATCATCAAGAAACACACAAAGAAAATCATAAAATCCATCAACGTTGACAGTCCAAGCGGTTTCTGTTGTATATTCAGGTTCGCCCAAGATAGAACTATAAAAATTTCCTCCAATGTGCCCAAGCCACCTGGCAAAGCAATAAAAGCATCAGAACGGTTAATCATTTCTACCAGTCGTTCAGACATACCTGGCACAATTAGTTCCTCTCCGTCGATGATCCAATAAGATTCGCTTCTGCCAAGGGTTTTGGGATGATTCCCAAAACATGACTGCCTCCTTCCTGTACGGCCTTTGAAACAATCCCCATTAGTCCAAGATTACCTCCGCCATATATTAAGTGCATATTCCTTGCGGCTAAGACTCGACCCAATTCCTGTGCTGCTTCTATGTATTGTGGTTTAGTACCAACAGTACTACCGCAAAACACACAGATGTTCTCAACTCGTCTTCTTGAAGTGGCTTCCATTTTTTTTTTTATGTATTTCTTTCTCAACTATGGATGCCTTCAAAGTGCAATGACGGGCTGAATTTATAGTACCTGAAAAGGGTGAATAAAATAGCACAAGTATCTTCCAGAGGACTTTTGTTAGCTAAACAACAAAATGGATCGTGAAAGGTCAAAAAGTCTGGATCCTGTCTACGAAAATAAAGATAATTACAAAAGAAAAGCGAATCAAAGCAATAATTAAGGCAACGGAATTGTGTACGCAATACACCACTTGCGTAGTATAAATTCATTAGGATTTGTCTCAAGATTTTTTCTTATTCAGCCATCGCTAATGAATTGTTTCTCATCTTTGATTGCCAAACATAATATTTCTGTCTTAAAATGCTTCGTTTGTGCTTTTCCCTACAAAAATAACACACAAAATTAAAAAGTTCACACTATGTATACACAAAAGAGTTTAGAAGATAATACCTGGTCAGCTGAAATTTTACAGGAAAAATTACCGATAGGAAAAATTTATGTTAATTTACGTTTTTTTTTACCACGATCGATAATTGATCATTTTTTAGTGAAAAAATTTCGACAGAGTCTCCTCTAAAAACTCAAAATTTCCCCAAATTCATCCTAAAAAATTATCACCAATCAAATCCCAACTTTGGTATTTTTCAGAAAATCCGACAGAGTCTCCCCTGAATTTTTGATTATCCAACACAACCTAAATCTATGAAATGCCACAAAACTCCAATTCAACTCTTCGCTCCCAAAAATAACGAATCAAATTAATCCACAATCCAACCCTTCGTATTCAAAATTCCCAAATCAAACACACCACAATTCAAACCTAATTACCAAATCAATTTACCAATTACCAAATCAAATTTTATCAAATCATTAATGTTAATCTCAAATTCTGATTTTGGCAGTGGTGGGTTCTCTCGGTTTGGTTCGTTGGTCTCGTGGTGGTTCAACGTTTTTCTGTTTTGGTCTCAGGTGATGGCTTCTGGTTTCGGCAAGAGTGGGTTCGTGGCTTTGGGTTGGAGATTCGTAATGATCGGTCTTGTGTGGTTTGGTTCTGGCGAGACAGTGGCGATAGTTGCGGCTGTGGATCTCGGTCGTGAGATTCACGGTCACGATGGCACTCGATTTCGGTTCGGTGGCTGGTGGGTTTCGGTCACGGCAAGGGTGGATCTTGGTTTGATGGTGGTTGTTGGTTTCTGGTTGAAGTGGCTGTGATGGATCTAGGTGGATTCGGCGAAGCTTGGTTTGATGGTGATGGACGGCTTGCGGTGGTCGAGGGTGTGGATGGTTGTTCGACACGGTTCGGTTTCGGTTTGTTCTTGGCTCGGTGAAGGTTGCGGTTGTGGTCAGTTTGGATCTCGTACGTGGGGGTGGTGGGTTGGCGGTGGATCTCGGTTTTGAGGTGATGGTTGTGGTTGGTGTGATGAGTTGAGAGAAAATGGTGAGATCTGTGAAGAAGGAGAGTGATCTGTGCGTGGTGGCTGCTGGTTTTAGGCCTGTAAACAAACCAGTGTCGCGACGCTGAAATTGGTCGTGCGTCGCGACGCTCAGTAATTTTTAGGGTTTTTTTTTTTTTTTTTTTTTTGCAAAACCATGTCTTGCGACAGATGAATCCATAGGGACGCGTCCGAAAAGTAGACTTCTTACTCGGCCGTCTTTTCTGGATTGACTTTGTATCTTCGTGATTTTGTCAAATTTTTATTTTGTAAAAATCCCGCTTGTTCTGGTTTGCTTTGTCCTGATAAATTCCATTTTTAATTTTTCCTGCAAAACTCACACACAAAATTAAAAAGTTCACTCACAAAAATAAATAAATAAATAAATTACAACAAATTGCATGGGTTGCCTCCCTGCTAGCGCTAAATTTTTCATCTTCAGCCAGACGTGACTGAAATTTATCTGTTAAGGAGGTTTCAGTGTCGTTTTGGATGTCCTATCAAAGACAATCCCGTGAGCGTTGCTTTTGAAGGGTCTCTTCCAACAGTAAAGTGGCAAAAAGAATTTTGTCTCATTCAGTGGTCGTGTCACTTTTTTGATCTTTGTTGCTCCAGTAGTTCCTGCAAAGAAAGAAATAAAATTAGGAGGTCTCGTATGGTGCTTGACTTGGAATGGAAGTTCCATTCTTTCAAGCTTCTGGGTGATATCTTTGATTTGTACTCCCCAAAACAGCGATGTTTTTCCTGAATGCTCTGGATCTTTAATAAGGTCAGACATTTGCTCCTCTATTTGCTCTGCTTCTTGCTCCACCTTTTCTTCACAGATGTATTTGAAAATTTCTGCATTCAGCTCTTCATCTGTCATCTGTGAAATACATGTTTCAAAATTTTCAACCTGAAAAGAAATGTCAGTTTTTAGGTCTTCATCCTCTGATCTGGTTGAAATGATTGGCTCAGGTAGATCTTCTTCAAACATTTGTGCAATGGAATCTCCAAGATCTTCATTTTGAGGATACAGAATTCCATCCTCAATTTTTGATGCAGTTGGTACAAACAGCTCAGCTTCATCCTCGTCAGAATCTGAATAATAAAAATCAAATCGAGATTTTGTCGGTTCGGGTTCCTGAATTGATACCTCTGGTTGTTGATACTGCTCAGCCTCCTCCTCTGTTAAGGTGTCATTGTGGATTTCTGGGTTCTCGAAGGCTTCATCAGTGTCATCTGAAACTGGTTCTTGAGGTATGATGTTCTGGTTTTCTGTTAATTGTCTGATCTGATCTGTCATTCTTTGTATGGATTCTGCGTTATTCTGAATTTGTGCATCAAATCGAGCTTCCTGTTCTTTGAACATGTGAATTAATTGATCTTCCTCGGATGGTTCTGGTTCTTGATAAGGATCGAAGGAAGATAATGGATAAGATGGAAAATGTGATGGTTCTGTGAAATATGTTGGCTCATCATACCATGAAGGATTCTGATAGTTCTGCCACCCTGAATTGTAGTTGTACTCGCAATAATCGCTTGGGGGTTACCATTACATATGTCACATCTCCACATTGAATTCTGTTGAGCAAAAGTAGTATTATTTGGTTCTGGCATCCAGTGAAAATTGTTGGGCTGAACAACAGGCCTCAGAAAACTGGACTGTTGCTCCCAGATTTGGGGTGTATCCTCTTGTAACGCTCGTAATTTTTCAATCTCCCAGTAATGTTCCATTTTTTTAATCACCTGAAAACAAAAGAAATAAAAATTACAAAATAAAAGAAAGAAAATTAGATATAAGTAAATTAGATAGTTTCAAAATTAACAACTCAAGAAAATTAAGTCCCCGGCAACGGCGCCAAAAACTTGACCGGCGTAAACACACACGTATAACGCAAGCGCACGTATCGTTCAAGTAGTATAAAAATATCGATCCCACGAGGACTTAATTCCTACTATTGTTATTAATTGTTGAATCTATTTATTTACAAATATCTAATTAAATGAAGAAGAGAGAGATTGTTTGTTTGTTTGGTTGAAAGACTTGCTAAATAATATAAATAAAAAGACAAAAGAAAATACTAAAGAAATACAAAAGACACAAAGATCTAGGGTTGTGATTTATTCCAATATCATTTAATGATGAAGTGATTATTTTATAGTTAGGTAAAACATTGATTTATTAACCTGTAACACGAAATTATGCGAAAGCATCTGTCGATGGTCAGACACAAATACCCAGTATAACCCAATTGAACCATATTCCTATGTCAACCACATTATCTGGATTCATTAAGATTAAGTTCCAATTATGGCTACCCTCGCCCGACAGGTATATTCCTATCCTGTAAGGAAATCTATTAAAGGGTTATCTATCCTCAAGGAAGATCGTGGGCTATTGAGTCTAAGGTTTAACTTAAAATCCCTATGTCTAGTTCATTTTAAGTTTACCTAATCAATTTTATTAATGGCCAATTAATAAAAAGCATTAAGATTAAGACTCAATAAATAAATCTTTATAATAACACCCAAACTATAATCTAACCCTTATAAACCGGTGATATTGAAATTCATCACAACCCCAGATAACTATTTAGTTACAACACATAACTAGGACTAATAACAACTTAAAAGTAAAAGACATAAAGTAAAAATGCGGTAAAGTAAATACTGAAAAGTAAATTACAATAAATAAAATGCTAAGGTAAAAGGAATTACTTTTACTACTACTACTTATTTAGAAATCTCCCATAAAATAATATATAAACTTGTGATATTATTTTACCAACCGACCAATCTGGCGGTATCCTGATTAAGTCAAATTAAGTCCAACCAGCCATATAGGCGGTACCATAATTAAATTACCAACCGACCAATATAGCGGTATCCTTTTTAAGTCAGGTTTAAACCAGATTAAAATAAATTGCCAACCGACCAATATATCGGTATCATTTATTAATCAGTATTTTAATTAGTAAATATATTATTTTTAAGGGAGATTAATCTAAATAGCAACAGTAAAAGAATTACCTTTCACCCTAGCTGGGGAAGTTACAACATCATGGTGAATAGTAAAAACTGTAAAAAGTAAAAAGTAAAAATTAAATTACTATTATTACAAAAAGTAATTAAAATTATTTACAAAACTAAAAATTAAAAACTAAAAAAAATAAAAATTCTAGAGAGAGAAACTCTCTCTAGAGAGAGAAATCAAGAGAGAGAGAGGTGTGTCGAAATCTGAAATTTCGCGCTGAATTTATAGGCAAATTTTTCACTGTTCCAGCGTCGCGACGCTGGATTTTTCACTGTTTGTCGACGTGGCACGATGAGAAGGCGACACGTAGTAAGGTGGCTGACTGTTCAAGCGACACGTGTCAAGGCGGCTAATTCTCAATTATTGTGATGACGTCATTGATGACGTCATGCTGACGTGGCGATGATGTGGCGCTGACGTGGCGAAGACGCGTGTTGCAATTGTCGGCACAATAGGATTGCGACACGTGGCGACACGTGTCACGCTGTGATTGGCTGATGCTGACGTGGCAAGTTGACTTCGTTGACCCTGTGACGTGGCTGATGACGAGGCGTGACACATGGCGAAGTTGACTCGTTGACCGCTGACATGGCTGATGACGAGGTGACACGTGTCAAGTCTGAGTGTCGGCAGCATATGATGTTGACACGTGGCACGGCGCACGTTAGCAGATTGGATGTGATGGTGACACGTGGCACGGTGCATTTTAGCAAAGTCAAACTTCTCAAATTCTGACATGTTGACCATGCGCACGTTAGCAGATTTGGCGCATGCTTGGCGTCGCGACGCGGAAGGTCTGGGCGGCGCGACGCTGGAATTACCAAAATGCCATTTTTTCGCCAATTTTCACTGTTTTACTCCAAATCACCTCCAGAATGTCCTGAAACTTTATTTATCTACAAAATAACACAAAAACATCAAAACATTCACAAACTCAAGAAACTATACAAAATATTAGATTAAATGAGTGGGAAATAGTGATATAAATACCACTCATCATGGGCGTCACAGCGCCCACTTTCTGGCGCCCCGCAGCGACCAAAAACACTAATTTTACGGTTTTAACATGCACAATGACCCTAAGGCTCTATTATAAATACATTAGTTCCTCCAAAACTCAAGGGAGAGGCTAAGACACATCATAAAATACAAAAACACATATTTTAGAGAGATCCAAGAAGAAAGATGGAAGAGTGACAAGAGGAGACAAAGACAGTGACGTCTGAAGATGAAGGGATTCAACTCGGATTTAATCTTCTAGTTTCTATCTTTAAACTATGATGATTTCTATTAGATTCATGACCATGTTTTCATTGTTATTATCTTACGTCATGAACTAAATTTATAATTCTAGAGGATGATGTAGCCCATGTTTGAACCTATGTATTGATTGCCGATTTGAGTTTTATGAAATTATAATTCCGTTTATTTATATTCTTTTGCGTTTAATGCTTCTTGATTGTTGGCCACAATTCAAGATGGTGAATGTTTAGAATCTATCGCTCGGGAGAGAGGGATTTTGAAAAGGATCTATAGAATATAACTTATGAGTTTTATAGAGTTCGAGAGAATCTATAGTTCATTTGAAGTCGTTAATATAGAATCACATAACATAATGATTTGTTAATTACTATATTTTTATAGGGATATCGAAGTATGTAATTGATAATACTTTCACTATTACTCGAGAGAGGGAGTTGAATACTTTAGGATTCTTGACATATAAACAATGCAACAGAACAATGATTGATTGACATAACAAGTACATAAGGGATAACTAGGTGAAATCAGACTCTAGAATCTCTCTCATCTTGGATTATCTAATTTAACATTATGATATCTTGTTTCTTTAGTTTACAGTTTTAATATTAGTTCCATCTTCTTTAATTATTTTCTAAATGAAGTTAGGTTTAACAATTATAGTACTTAGTATGAGTTGAACACAATCCATGTGGGTTCGACACTCTTTCACTGATTTTTACTAAAACTTGACACCGTACACTTGCGGTACGATATAAAATATCACAATAAGTTTTTGGCGTCGTTGACGGGGATTGTTAATTTAATTCACATTAATACTATTACTAAACAACCTTAGCTTTAATTTAGATTTTATTTTTATTTTTATTTTTATTTATTTTTGTTTTAAGTTTTATTTTTGTTGTGTTTTTATTTGATTGAAGAAATGGCGGCTGAAAATAGAGAGAATAATCCATGCCAGTGGCAATCATAGATCACTTCAAGCTAGTCATAGATGATAATTACTCTGGGATTGCACACCGGTCAATCAATGCTAACAACTTTAAGCCAAAACCTTCATTGATCAACATGGTGCAAAAGAATCAGTTTGGGGGTTCAACTGTAGAGGATCCTAACATGCACTTAAGGATGTTCCTGGAGATCACAGACACCATAAAGATGAATGGCGTGACTAAAGAGGCCATCAGACTACACTTATTCTCATTCTCTTTAAGGAAAAAAAATCGTGGGATCGGCTTCAATCAATATAGCTGAGGAGTATCATGACATGGCAAGATATGACCACGAAATTTCTTGAGAGGTTCTTTCCACCAGCTAAATCAGCTCAACTGAGGGCATAAATTAGTATATTTTAGCAGCTGGAGACTGAGACTCTATACGAAGCATGGGAGCGCTTTAAGGATTTACTCCGAAGATGCCCACAACATGATTATGCAGACTGGGTCCAAATTCAGTTGTTCTATAATGGGTTGAATGGTTCGAATAGGACTGTGGTTGATGCAGCAGCTGGGGGAGCTCTATTCAAGAAGTCAGCTGAGGATGCCCATAATTTGTTAGAAGAAATGGCCATTAACCACTTCCAATGGCCAAGTGAACGGAATATTGTGCCTAAGGTGGCGGGTATATATTAGGTGGATCATATTGTTGCACTTACAGCTCAAATATCGTCCCTCACAACTCATCTAGCAGCATTGACCAACCAACATGGCCAACCATCTATTGAAGCTGCTGCTGCTAACATAATGATTTTACCTAACGGAGGATATGAGCAAGTCCAGTATGTGAACAATCGGAACTTCAACAACTATAGAGGCAATCATGTGCCAAACTATTATCATCTGAACTTGTCATATGCCAATACAGAGAATGTCTTGCAACCTCCTACTGGCTACAATAATCAAAGAATTGAATAGAAACCTTCCATTGAAGACCTCATGAGCACATTTGTTGCTAAAACTTCAGAGAGGTTTGAGAAGAATGAGTCAAGGCTGAATGACATTGAAAAACATATTAGCAATATAGGGGCAACAATGAAGTCTTTATTGTAAATACATTAGTTCGTCCAAAACTCAAGGGAGAGGCTAATTTTGGGTACCCCGTAGCGACCAAAAACACTAATTTTGGGGTTTTAACATGCACAATGAACCCAAGGCTCTATTGTAAATACATTAGTTCGTCCAAAACTCAAGGGAAAGGCTAAGACACATCACAAAACACAATACACATATTTTAGAGAGATCCAAGAAGAAAGATGGAAGAGCGACAAGAGGAGACAAAGACGGTGACGTCCGAAGACGAATGGATTCAACTCGGGTTTAATCTTCTAGTTTCTATCTTTAAACTCTGATTATTTCTATTAGATTCATGACCATGTTTTCATTGTTATTATCTTACGTCATAAACTAAATTTATAATTCTAGAGGATGATGTAACATTTGTTTGAACCTATGTATTGATTGCCAATTTGAGTTTTATGAAATTATAATTCAGTTTATTTACATTCTTTTACATTTAATGCTTCTTGATTGTTGGCCACAATTGAAGATGGTGAATGTTTAGAATCTATCGCTCGGGAGAGAGGGATTTTGAATAGGATCTAGAGAATATAACTTAGGAGTTTTATAGAGTTCGAGAGAATCTATAGTTCCCTTGAAGTCGTTAATATAGAATCAAATAACATAATGATTTGTTAATTACTAGATTTTTATAGGGATATCAAAGTTTGTAATTGATAATACTTTCACTATTACTCAAGAGAGAGAGTTGAATACTTTAGGATTCTTGACTTATAAATAATGCAACGGAACAATGATTGATTGGCATAACAAGTACATAAGGGATAACTAGGTGAAATCAGACTCTAGAATCTCTCTCATCTTGGATTATCTTAATTTAACGTTTTGATATCTTCTTTCTTTAGTTTACAGTTTTAATATTAATTTAATCTTATTTAATTATTTTCTAAATAAAGTTAGGTTTAACAATTATAGTACTTAGTGTGAGTTGAACACAATCCTTGTGGGTTCGACACTCTTTCACTGATTTTTACTAAAACTTGACACCAAACACTTGCGGTACGATATAAAATATCACAACAATATTTATTGTTTAGAATGCATTAGATCGAGATTTGAACAAAAATGAGTGAAAATTCTGAAATTCTCGATTTGCACCAGTGAATTTCTAATTTACGTAGTCTTGAGTATTGTGATAATATCTTTTGCATACGATGTCCAATTGAGGTTATTCAAGTTGCGTTGGAAATAATATTTAATTATCTACAACTTTATAATTTACGTCAAATTAAATTGGATCTCATCATGATCAAAATCGAGCTTGAAACTAATAGCGATGTAATATAGTGACATTGAATAACTCAATGTGGCGACATTCTAATTCAAAGAGCAAATTTAACTCAATGTTACAACATCATCTAATGTCGCAACATTGAGACCCAAATTTGGCGACATTGATGCGGAAGACTCCGAAACTGAATAGGAAACTTGATTTGTATGATATTTATAAGGGTAACGTCTATAGTTACTTCAAATACAATTTTTAGGAGGAAAATAATTCTCTTTTGAGGCTAAAATACTCTCTAAACACAATAATCATTTCAGAACAATCAAGAACAAGAAGATCAAATAAAGAGTAAGAAGAGAAAATTGAAGAACTTGGAGATTGAATATTGAAAATGTAATACTACGTGACAAAAAAAAAACTTTTTTTAAGGGGCCGTGAAACATTTTTTTTCAGCATTTCTTTCTCTTCCACTTTTTCTTTCTTTCTCTTTCCTTCTTTTCTCCCAAATACTCTCTCTCTCAGCTAAAACTTTAATTGCCGTTGCCGCTCCTCCGCATGTCACCTTCAGCCACGCGCCGGTCCATCGGAAAGCTGCCGACGTCAGCTTTCCAGATCCGCCAAGATCGAGCCGAACGGACGCCGGACGCTCCTCCACGCGCCGCCTAAAGGGACGAGTCGTCGGCCACCTTTCTGCATTTTCCGGCCACCTCCGATCACTTCTGACGGCCACCTCCGGCGAGTGGGTACTTTTCAGGCCGAGATCTTTCCAACGCCAGTGGTCACTTCCGGATCCGACATCGTTTGGTTGTTTTTTTCCGTTTTGTAATTACCGGTAATTCGGGATTTGTACTGGAAGTCGAGATCCGACCGTTGGATCGGCGATCCGAACGTATCAGATTGTTGCTCTCGATTATACGAGCATTTTGGTATATATATCCACCGTTGAAAGTATCTGGTTGTGGGGCCCGCTTTTTGGTAGTGGGGCCCGATTTTCGTTGTGGGGCCCGCTTGTCTCGTTAAGAGTATCAGCAAGTTCCGAAGCCGTTCTTCGTTGTGATCCTTGAGATGTTACTGGCCAGTGGATCTTTCTTTGAGAGGTTTGGAGATCGTTGGAGCTCGGTATGTGATTATTATCATTTTGGGGGTGTAAATGATAGAATTGGAAAGTTTTGGACATAATTGTAAATTTGCATAATTAAGAGGGTAATATTGTAAATTCTGGCTTTTAGGGGTTAAATAGTAATATTTAAGAATTGTAGGACTATTTGGGCATATTAGAAAGTTTAGGGGTTAAATCGTAATTTTGGATAATTGAGGGACCTGATCGTAATTTTATATTTTTCAGATTCTTAGCGAGGAGATAGATATATTAAGAGCTTTTGCATGGATAGAGGTAAGTACACTCTGTGGTGATTCTCTTAACATATTGTTTGATGATTGATGGTTGTTGTGAGAGTCGGTATATATATATATATATATATATATATATATATATATATATTATATATATATATATATATATATATATATATTAGATATATGGTAGATTATATATATATTATATATTTATATTAAATAGATTTTGTTAGATTAATATTGAGATATAAAAGCATGATGAATATGAATCATGATTGTTGAGATGAGATTGATGATTTGATGTGAGATGTGATTGTGTTTGATGATGTGTGCTGTTGTGTTATGCTTCGGGTTTTGTATAATAGTGGTCGGATTTGAGATGATGTGATGATACATCAGATGATATGAGATGATCAAAACCTTGGGAGTTGTGATGAGGTACTCTCCCATTGGTTTTTGATTTGGGGGTATACGGGGACTCCCCCATTGGTTATATTTCACTCACATTTTGCGAGTTGATATGGTTGGAAACCTTGGGAGTTGTGATGAGGTACTCTCCCATTGGTTCAATCCTCTGTTATACTAAACCCGGATTAGCAACCATGTTTGATGGATGTTTGTATTGTTGTGGGATGATTGTATGAGATGATATTATAATATATGCTATTTTCATATATTATATTATATATATATATATATATATATATATAATCTTATTTTTTGGTGAGGTCATGTTGAGAGAATGAGTGTTTACTTGCTGAGCTTTTTAAGCTCACCCCCTCTTCCCCCAAACATTTCAGGTAGTTCGCGAGAATAGCAGGAGCAGTACCAGATTGGGATCCACGTGCCACAGTTGTATTTTCGGGTTGGTCCAGACATTTGAGTCGTCATTTGTATTTTTTTTAAGACTTGTGTTGTAAACCATAAAGGTTGTGTATATTATGAGTTTGTAATTTATGATGTATTATTGTGTGTTTTAAATTGGTGGGTTTGACATATAGAGTGCTCGAGCTGAAGTTGATCGCGGACCTCTTTCTAGGGTTGGGCCCGCCCTAGGGAGGGGGTCGTGACAGATTTGGTATCAGAGCTTAGGGTTTTAGGTTCTGTAGACATATTGCATTAGATGAGGGTATTAAAAGGGTAGATTTGTGTCCGTAGTAAAATGTCTGGACGTGGCCGTGGTACTGGTACTCAACGTGGGAGAGAGATAGTGTGACGATGCGTGAAAATTGTCGAGGAATAGTATAGAAAGACCTCACACTTAGTCGATAGATCTTGAATTTGATATAGCTTATCTGGTATTCCGCTGATTGTTGATGATATTGATGGTTCTAGACTTATACATCCAGTAGTTCTGACAAGTTGCCCACATCGATGTTCTTGTAGTTGTATCTGACGTGATTTCTATGGTTGTACCTAACATGAACCTCTTGTCGCAGTTATAACATCGTTGTGAGTTAGTAGGTCGAAGACATTAGAACTTTGGTGTTCGAGAGATGAGAAAGAAGACTTTGTTGATACTCATATTTAATTAAACAATATTTATGATTACATTATGGAATATAACAACTTGGTTGCGTTGCAAGGACAAGATCATCTTCGAATTGATAATCTTCCCATTGACGTTTCGCACGTAGAGACATAGGAATGAGGCCGTCGATGATTTGGATTTCGAGACTGTCAGGAAACTTGATTTTGTTGTAGCCTTGAACGATACTTCTATATGACTCTTCGATAGTAGTGAAGAGTTGCCAGTCTTTATCATTGGTATTGCTTTCTAGACTTCGACGGATTGAGTCTGCGGAGAGAGCTCTAAGATCACATGAATGGTGGAAAGTAATATCTTCTGGGAAAATATCATCGTAATCATAGTAAGCTCTAAGCTTCGGTCTAGATGGCCAACTAGTGAGTCTCCAATCAGTGAGTTGACGTGATGGTATGATTCTTATAAGATGAATTGGGTGGTAAACGATTGAATAGTCATCTGACCATTCTGGAGTAATGGTTTCGATCCAGACAGTAATACTTTTGTGTCGTTTATACCATCGATGTAAAATATTACTGATGAAAGGAGGAAGCTCACTTAGGCTGGCTTCTGAGATACCAGGATAGTTGGGATGGATTGGACTTGGTCCAAGAATAAATCCATTTAGGAAACCAAGTTCAAACAAGGTGCCGAGACTCCACTGGCAATGATTGAAGAAATCATGGCTATTGATGAAAACTGTGGAATGGAATCTGTGATACCCACAGTGAACAATCGCAGAATTATTTTTATATTGGATTAAACCATCTGTTTTTCCATTCCAAATGGTTCTAAGAATGTAACACCATCTCAAGAAGTTTGTAGGAACTCTTGCCACGATATCCATTGCAATCTCTTTGGGCAAAAGAGCGGATGGAGCTTCATTGAGACATTTGTAAATATCTCTCCAAAGATCTCGAACATATTTGGAGTCTATAACTGCTCGATCTGTGACTGGCCATTTACAAAGCTTTTGGTATATCACCTTAGCTCTCTGGTAGATTTTGAACATGGGTTAGGATTGGCAGAGAGGATGCCATGAAAGAAATTTGAGTAATTCCTTAAGAACTATGCATCTTTTATAGGAAGAGATATCTATAATTCTCCATGATTAGATACTTTCACAGTATTCATGCATAATTGGTAAGGATAATAATTATCGCGATGATAAGAGGTAAAACAGGAATGTGAGGGACCTGCAAATCCTCTTTTTAGTAGTGGGAATCTTAAGATGATGGATTATGCGTAAACTTCCAAAAGCTCTTTACAGATGTTGTTTGAGTATGACCCATTGGTGGAGCCTTTTTCTTTTGGAGACAGGATAGCTGGTTTGTAAGTTGCGGTACAGGTTAGAATAATAATAATTGGGGGCATTATTCATATGATGGTGAGTGTGAGATGTATAATGATCGTTAGAGTTTGAAATATTTTTCCACTGAGAAACATTTGAATTTTGGAGATAGACTGTTGGATAGAGTTTCTAAGTGACTATGTTGGATAGAGTTTCTAAGTGACTAGATTGTACTATTGATTATCATTCTTGAAAGGTCAATGAAGTTACTGATACACCGAGTAGGAAGAATGTGATTAATTTTTGAGAGTTAGACAGAGAATTTTTGAGGAGATGACATTGGTAAGTTTGACTTTTGGAATGTTCGATAGTGGGAGTATTCTGGTCAATATGAAGGTTCGACACACTGTTAGATAGATTTATTATAGCACAAGCGATTTAACCAATGTGGAAAAGGGAGAACAGATATTGGAATGAATGAAATTACTACTTTCAGATTGAGTTCAGAGAATGTATAATTATTAATGATAAAGTCGTGATACCATATACTAGAAAACTCAAGTGGGAGATCTTGGATGAGACACACGATAATCATTATTATATGAAATTTGAGAGCACTAAGATGTATAAAAATCTAAAGAAGACTTATTGAGGTTGGAATGAAGAGAGAGATTTAAGTGTTTATATCTCGGTGTTTAGTTTGTCAGTAGGATATAAGAGAGCATCAACAACCAGTTGGATTACTCCAGTCTTCAACTAGACCTGAGTGGCCATGGGAAAATATCGTGATGGATTTTGTGGTACGACTATCGAGGACACGGTTTGGTTATGATGCAATTTGTGTAGTAGTGGATCGATTGTCTAGGTTTGCTCATTTCCTACCGATTCGAGTTACGTGGGGACCAGAGAGACTAGCAGAACTGTATGTGGAGCAGATTGTGCGGTTACATGGTGTACCCTTATCGATTGTATCGGATAGAGTTGTCGGATTTACTTCTCATTTTCGGGAGAGTTTCTGGAAGACTATCGGATCAAAGATTTCTACGAACACCTTATTCCACCCTCAAACTGACGGTCAGTCAGAGCGGATTATTCAGACGTTAGAAGATCTGTTGAGATTGTGTGTTTTGATATAAATGGGAGTTGGGGTGAACATTTGCATTTGATCGAGTTCGCCTATAACTATAGCTTTTTGACTAGAATTGGCATGACTCCATTTGAGGCTTTACGAGAGAGGCGATTTAAGACTTTTGTTTGTTGGGGCGAGGTTGGAGATGGACAGATTCTTGGCTCAAACTTGGTAGATATGACATCTGAGGATCAGGTTGATCCGAGCGAGACTGTTGGTTGAGTAGAATCGATAAAAGAGTTTTGTAAACAGTATGAGGTATGATCTCGAGTACCAAATTGGGGATACAGTATTCTTGAAAATTTCTTATTGGGAGGGAGCATTGAGGTTTGGTCGGAAGAGAACGTCTTCTTCGAGCTGTAATGGTTCTTTTGAAATTTTGAAGAGAGAGGAAAAAATGACGTATCGTCTAGCATTACCATCGGAATTAGAAAGGGATTCATAAAGTGATTCGTATATTCGTTCTAACGAAGTTTGTACCAGACTATTGTCACATTTTAGAAAGTTAACCGTTGGGCCTGAGCAAGAGCTTGACATACGAAGATCAGCCCGTGGAGATCATAGATCAAAAGATTCGAGAGTTGAGATCCAGATGTATTTCTCTTGTAAAGGTTTTGTGGACTAATCATCACATTCAGGATGCGACTTGGGGAGTGGAACAGGATTTGAAGGAGAAATTCCAGAACTATTTGAGGATTTAGAAATTTCGGGGACGAAATTTTTGTAAGGTGGGTAGATTGTAATACTACGTGACAAAAAAAAAACTTTTTTTAAGGGGCCGTGAAACATTTTTTTTCAGCATTTCTTTCTCTTCCATTTTTCTTTCTTTCTCTTTCCTTCTTTTCTCCTCTTTTCTCCCATCTCTCTCTCTCAGCTAAAACTTTAATTCGCCGTTGCCGCCGCTCCTCCGCCGGTCACCTTCAGCCACGCGCCGGTCCATCGGAAAGCTATCGACGTCAGCTTTCCAAATCCGCCGAGATCGAGCCGAACGGATGCCGAACGCTCCTCCACGCGCCGCCTGAAGAGGACGAGTCATCGGCCACCTTTCTTCATTTTCCGGCCACCTCCGATCACTTCTGACGGCCACCTCCGGCGAGTGGGTACTTTTCAGGCCGAGATCTTTCCAACGCCAGTGGTCACTTCCGGATCCGACATCGTTTGGGTTGTTTTCCGTTTTGTAATTATCGGTAATTCGGGATTTGTACTGGAAGTCGAGATCCGACCGTTGGATCGGCGATCCGAACGTATCAGATTGTTGCTCTCGATTATACGAGCGTTTTGGTATATATATCCACCGTTGAAAGTATCTGGTTGTGGGGCCCGCTTTTTGGTAGTGGGGCCCGATTTTCGTTGTGGGGCCCGCTTGTCTCGTTAAGAGTATCAGCAAGTTCCGAAGCCGTTCTTCGCTGTGATCCTTGAGATGTTGCTGACCAGTGGATCTTTCTTTGAGAGGTTTGGAGATCGTTGGAGCTCGGTATGTGATTATTATCATTTTGGGGGTGTAAATGATAGAATTGGAAAGTTTTGGACATAATTGTAAATTTGCATAATTAAGAGGGTAAAATTGTAAATTCTGGCTTTTAGGGGTTAAATAGTAATATTTAAGAATTGTAGGACTATTTGGGCATATTAGAAAGTTTAGGGGTTAAATCGTAATTTTGGATAATTGAGGGACCTGATCGTAATTTTATATTTTTCAGATTCTTAGCGATGAGATAGATATATTAAGGGCTTTTACATGGATAGAGGTAAGTACACTCTGTGGTGATTCTCTTAACATATTGTTTGATGATTGATGGTTGTTGTGAGAGTCGGTATATATATATATATATATATATATATATATATATATATATATAATGGTATATTATATATATATATATATTAATATTAAATATATTTTGTTGAGATATATTATTGAGATATTAAAAGCACGATGAATATGAAATCATGATTGTTGAGATGAGATTGATGGATTTGATGTGAGATGTGATTGTGATTGATGATGTGTGATGTTGTGCTATGCTGCCGGGTTTTGTATAATAGTGGTCGGATTTGAGATGATGTGATGATACATCAGATGATATGAGATGATCAAAACCTTGGGAGTTGTGATGAGGTACTCTCCATTGGTTTTTGATTGGGGGTATACGGGGACTCCCCCATTGGTTATATTTCACTCACATTTTGCGTTGGAAACCTTGGGAGTTGTGATGAGGTACTCTCCCTTTGGTTTCAATCCTCTGTTATACTAAACCTGGATTAGCAACCATGTTTGATGGATATTTGTATTGTTGTGGGATGATTGTATGAGATGATATTATAATATATGTTATTTTCATATATTATATTATATATATATTTTTATATATATATATATTATATATATATATATATATATTCTTATTTTGTTGGTGAGGTCATATTGAGAGAATGAGTGTTTACTTGCTGAGCTTTTTAAGCTCATTCCCCTCTTCCCCTAAACATTTCAGGTAGTTCGCGAGAATAGCAGGAGCAGTACCAGATTGGGATCCACGTGCCACAGTTGTATTTTCGGGTTGGTCCAGACATTCGAGTCGTCATTTGCATTTTTTTAAGTCTTGTGTTGTAAACCATAAAGGTTGTGTATACTTTATGAGTTTGTAATTTGTGATGTATTATTTGTGTGTTTTAAATTGGTTGATTTGGCATATAGAGTGCTCGAGCTGAAGTTGATCGCGGACTTCTTTCTAGGGTTGGGCCCGCCCTAGAGAGGGGGTCGTGACAGAAAACCTTTATGATTTGTTTTCTTTATTAATTATTTGCTATTTATTATGTTGAATACCATGACGATTTTGTTATTCTTCTTCATCATGAACTAGATCTTGTTCTAGGATTGCAATGGAACCCAATATGAACTTTTATTAATTGAATTATTTCATTATTGATTTGGGACCTTCTTTATGAATTATTTATCATTATGTTTGCTTAATGCGTTCTATGCTTGATCATCAATAGGATAGTTGTGGTAAACTCTAATAAACTTGGAAAATGAAATTTTGGTTTAGCCTTGAGAATTGATAGCGTGTGATCTCATTCTATTAAATAGATTTCCGTGCAGGATAGAAATATACATGCAGGGCACGCGTAGTCATAATTAGAACTTGATCATAATGAGTCTGGCTTAGATTAATTATCATAAAAGTATAGGTAATTGAACTAAGTTGGGCGTTTCTACTCAACCATCGGAAGAGGCTTGTAGATAATTTCGTGTTCTAGGTTAATGATTCATTATAGTTGATCAATTATAAAGAGAGTGGAAACATTTAAGAAGATTTAAGATTCTTCTTACCTTACTACTTTCACGTGTTTCAATTTTCTTTTCTTTTCCTTTATTTTAGTAGTTAATACCTATTTCTTCAAAATCATTAATTTAAATAAGGTTAGAGTTGATAAAACTTTAATATTAGACATTAACAATTTCTCGTGGAATCGATATTTTTATACTACTCATACAATACGTGGAAGATGTAGATTATATCAATCCGAGTTTTTACTCGTCTTTAAGAACTTATTAGCCCTGTTTCGGTGCACTACAGATCTTGTGGCTAATTTTCTCCCATGATTCTTGATTTCTTCTTGATTTAAGGGCACTCCTTGTATCAAGAACACGAACTATGAATAATGGTAGAAATTCTATTTCTAAACTTTAACAATTATTTTTTTCAAGTGAATGCAAAATGAATAACCTAATTGTTTTATTTATAGAGATGAATGGATGTCATTGAAGATATACCTTTAGGCTTAAGGATGCAATCCTTTAAAGGATTATATCTTTTCAATGCACCCTCACAACTCAAAGGGTTATAACATTTCACTCTAAAAAATTCATCCCTTTAATTTATAACTTTCCTAAAAATCATATATTAGATACATGTATTTCCTTTAAAATATTTCAATAAATACATTTAATATTAGAAAATTTTCCTAGAGGAAGAATCTCATGGAACCCTTGTACATGTCCATAGGAGAGCCACTAAAGGAAACTTTGCAGGCCATCCCCTCACTTTCGGGGTCCGTTTCTTTAAAGTGAACGAAAAACAAACAACAACATTAATTATTTTTAAAAATAAAATTTTATATTTATGTGTAACGATTTTGTTTATTACTAAAATATATTGGAATATCTTTTAAGGGAAAAATCCATTCAAATAGAACATGCACAAGATTATAAAAAGAATCTCCATAGCAAAACCCATTCTGGATCCGGATTCGCCCGGGTCCTAATTTTTAAGACCCGGTCCAGATTTTTTAATCCCGGACCCGGATCGTCCAGGTTCATACGGATCCGGGTCTGCTTGCCATGCCTAATTCAAATCATCTACTTTTTTCGAAGGTTAATGAAAAATTTTATTAATAAAATATCACAATGGTGTAAATATATGATCATTTCGGATCGATTATAAATTTAGGAAATTTTAAAACTCAAATTTAATTAGGACGAAATCTAACAACATAAAATTACATATCGCACATCCCCTAAAATTATTCGGATCGGAACTCGTATTCACACCGAATTTTATGAATGAATTGAAAGATTTTACGGACTGACCTGAATGTCTCACATCTACTAGTTGGTGAATACAGAGTCCGAAATAATTACATAAAATACGAAATATACACAACATAAATTTTTACAATAGCCAATGTATAATTTATTACAAGGAAAATAAATAAGCCGATAAAAAAGTGCTAAAACTCAATTTTCACTTTCAAAATTAGATTTACCATCTTCCTCCCACATATATTCAAATCATCTACTTTTATTGCATTTTTTAGACCTACATGGCCATAAAAGCTCGAATATAAACTTAGGAAAGTCCTAAGACTCAAGCTAAGTTAGGATAAACCTAACAACATAAAACTAATACATGTACTATGTATTTCTCGTAACCAATAAAAATACATATTCACACTTAAAAACTACTAAAAAACATAAGGAATTGCGGGACCGACCTGGTCTCCCTACCTCAGCCTTAATGCAAAGTTGGTGACTACAAATCCCTACATGGAAGTGAAACAACATAATACACGCATAGTACATAAAACTTCTACAACAATATACAATCAATCTAATAGAATATAATTTTTAGATCTAGGAGACTATGAAAATATCCCATAAACATCGCAAATATCTGGTCTTCACTATCAGATCTACAAATTTTTCCGCACCAAATATTTTGTATACTGAAGAAAAGATAATTATTCCTACATAAAACAGAAAATAAAACCCAACAGCCCCAAAAAAAGGAAGAAACAACAAAACCAGGTGCTCCCAAAAATAAAAACCAAAATAAAATGAAAAGAAAAACCAAGGGGAAATCAAGAGGAAGAAAAAGCGGGGGGGGAAGGGGCTCCCTTGCCGCCACCCACCGGAGACCAGGGTTGGTGGCGGCAGGGAGTGAGAGCCATATCCAAAAGAAAAATGGCAAAAGAAGATTTGACTAAAGAAAACGATAAAAGAAAAAAAGAAAACAATGAGAAATAAGAAAAAAAATCGAAAATGGGAAAAGATGGAAGAAAGAAACAAGAACAAGAAACATGATATTTGGATATATATGGAAGGAAATGGAAAGAACAAATAGATCCGGAGAAAGGGAGGGAAATGAGAGAGCTAATGAGAGAGAGGGTGGAGCCGCCGACCACAACAAAAGCTGTAGTCGACGGCGACTAAAGAAAAAGAGTTAGGATTTTTTCGACGAGAGCTCTAATTAGATTGAATATACACTTTCAAGTACGAGGGAAAATGTATGGATGGGAAAGAAGAAGGCGCGGTTGGATAGCCCATTGGAGTTAACCTCAAATCAGGGGATCGGGAGCTCTCAAAGTATGGAACTCAAGTTGGGTGGGAATATAACAAGTAATGGTAGTGATGAAATGGAGACATCAACATCTTGCATGGAAGATTTAACGGTGGAGGCTGGTGCCATGATCGGAGCGTAAACACACACGTATAACGCAAGCGCACGTATCGTTCAAGTAGTATAAAAATATCGATCCCACGAGGACTTAATATCAAAACTATTAATTTTATGAGGTCAAATAATTACTAGTATCTAACAAGTTGATTGTTTGATTTGAAATGATGACGATTCTAAATTTAAAAGCAAGTAAATAAAATTGTTGAAAATAGGTTTTAAGAAAATTCAATATTAAAAACTATCTAGGGTTGTGATTTCTTCCAATATCATTTTAAAGATGAAGTGGTTATCTTAAAGTTGGGTAATATATTGATTTATTAACCTGGAACACTAAATTATGTGTGAGCCTCTGTCGATGGTTAGACACAAATACCTAGTTTAACCCAATTGAACCATATGTCTATGTCAACCAAATTAACTGGATTCATTAAGTTTAAGTTCCAATTATGGCTACCCTCGCCCGACAGGTATATTCCTATTCTGTAAGTAAATCTATTAAAGGGTTATCTATCCTCAAGGAAGATCGTGGGCTATTGAGTCTAAGGCTGAAACATAAAATCCCTATGTCTAGTTCATTTTAGATTTACCAGATCAATTTATTAATGGTCAATTAATGAAAAAAGCATTAAGTTTAAGACTCAATAAAAAAAATCTTTATATTACCCAAGCTATAATCTAACCCTTATAAAACGGTGATATTGGATTTCATCACAACCCCAGATAACTAATTTAGTTACAACACATAACTAGGGCTAGTAAAAACTTGAAAATAAAAGACATAAAAAATACGGTAAAGTAAATACTGAAAAGTAAATTACAATAAAATAAAATGCTAAAGTAAAAGGAATTACTTTTACTACTACTAATTTAGATATCTCCCATAAAATAATATATTAACTTGTGATTCTTTTTCCAACCAACCATATAGGCGGTAACCTCATTAAGTCAAATTAAGTCCAACCAGCCATAAAGGCGGAACCAAAATTAAATTACCAACCGACCAATCTGGCGGTATCATTTATTAGTCAGGTTTAAACCAAACTAAAATGAATTACCAACCGACCAATCTGGCGGTATCCTTTTTAAGTCAATATTTTAAATAGTGAATATATTATTTTAAAGGGAGATTAATCTAAATAGTAACAGTAAAAGATTACCTTTCACCCTAGCTGGGGGAGTTACCTCCTCATGGTAAATAATAAAAATTGTAAAAAGTAAAATTAAAAATTAAATTACTATATTAACAAAACGTAATTAAAATTAATTACAAAACTAAAAAAACTAAAATTAAAAGAAAGTAGAGAGAGAAACTCTCTCTTTAGATAGAATATAAGAGAGAGAGTGGTGCACTGAATTCTGAAATCTCGAGTTCAATTTATAGGCCGGGTAGGCTTCCAGCGTCGCGACGCCAGGGCCTTCAGCGTCGCTACGCCAGATTTTGTCGACGTGGCACGCTCTGGTTCGCCGATTTGAAGATTCTGGATAAGCTGATAAGGTGACACGTGGCGCAGTGGTTGGCTTCAATTATTGTGACACGTGGCGGTTTCTGATTGGTCGATGAGATTCTTATCCGCCACGTGTCAGATAAGGATCAGATACTCAATGATTGATGCTGACGTGGAGGTGACGTGGCGGTGGCGTGGCGACACGTGGGAAAGAAACTGTCGGCACCGCATGATTGCGACACGTGGCACTTCCTGATTGGCTGATGATGATGTGGCACGACACGTGGTAATGTTGACTTGTTGACTTAGTGACGTGGCTGATGACATGGATACACGTAGGATGCCATGTGGCACACGTGGCGATGATGACTGTCGGCACCGTAGGATGCTAACACGTGGCACGGCGCATGTTAGCAGATCGGCTTTGATGGTGACACGTGGCACGGCGTATTTTAGCAAAGTCAAACTTTTCTCAGATTCTGATTTGTGGACCCGGTACGTTAGCACTGTTCGGCGCATTTTAGGCGTCGCGACGCGGAGATATTGGCGTCGCGACGCGGACAATTTACTGAAATGTCCATTTTGTCCAATTTTCGCTGTTTTGGCCCCAAATTGCTTCCAATATGTCCTGAAACTTTATTTATCTACAAATAACACAAAACACATCAAAATATTCACAAAACTCAAGAAACTATAAAATATTAGGTTAAATGAGTGGGAAATAGTGATATAAATACCACTCATCACACCCCCAAACCTAACATTTTGCTAGTTCTCGAGCAAAACATAGAGTAAAATAACATAAATAAATTAACTAAGCCACTTTCGTAGGGATCACGGTTGCATTTAGCGTATGCAACAAGCCTTTAAACCCCTATGTGTCCCTAGTGGACGAGTTGTAGTCTCGTGAGGGTTTACAGCAATGATATCCACAAACATTTTACAAAAGTAAAAAGGTAGTAAAACTAATGCACACAAAAGCAAAAAGACAAGCGAAAAGAGAATAAAGAAGTTAGTGACTAATCAGGTGAAACTTCTACTCCAAGTTACTAATTGTTTTGTTTCATTCTAAATTACCGAATAAGTAAATTCTCCGATTATTTTTACCATTCTTCATATACACATCCAACAAGATATTAATCAACTCATTTTTTCCCACAACAGTCATAAGTGCAGTTGATAAGAGAGTAATATTTTTGTCCTAAAGTTCTATCAGATTTCACACCTTTTGGTAGCAATGGAATAATTTTTCTGATTTTTCTGATTTTTTCTTTGATTTTTTTTTCTATTTTTTATTTATATACAATATCTTTCATCTATGTAACGAGTGTTGGGTCGGTGGCTCCCAAACCAGTTGGCTTTAGGGCACCAGGTGTTAAGACACCCCTACGGACTTAATTACTCAGATTTCAGATATATATATTTTTGCAGCAAATTTGATCCATGTAACGAGCTTTGGGCCAGTGACTCCCAAACCAGATTGGTTTTAGGGCACTAGGGTTAAAACACCCTTACAGACTTAATAACTCGGATCTCAGACGTTTTTTTTTTTTTTTACTCCATTACTTTTTGAGATGTTTTCTCCAATTAAACTAGAGCACTGAATATTACAAACTTTTCAATTTTAGCTCATGTCCGTATGTTACTATATATGTTGATAATATCTGTCAACTGAGCATATGAAGATCCATTTTAGTCCGTTTTAAGGAGAATTCAAAAATTAAATAATTCAAAATGAAATAAACAAAAATTAACTTGTTTCGAAATAGGTTTGAGATACATCTCAGGAGTGGAAACTCCTTACTCAGCTATCTCTTACCAATTTCACATTTTTAGTCAAAATAAAAATACAAAAACACAAAATATTTTTTGTAATTTTTGAAAATTTTTCAAATTTTTTTTTTTTGTATTTTTCGAAAAATTTTGGACTAAAAATAAAAAAACACACAAACTAAAAATAAGGTATTGATCAACTAATTCCCTCCCCCAAACCTAAATGAGACATTGTCCCCAATGTCTTAAACAATAAAAGGAGAGTTAAGAAGGTCGTACCTAGTTAGCTGAAATTCTACAGGAAATTAAAGGTTAAGATCCAGATTAATCCGACGCCTCTTACCCCGATCGTCCTCAGACCAATTTATCTTTGAAAGGATAGGGTCAACTTGTGGTTCATAGGCTATGAGTTGGTCTATTAGATCCGGAGCAGTTCTGGCAATGAAGAGGAGTTATTTCATAGGTTTTGACACGAACCCATTTCTTCGGGCATCATCAAGAAACACACAAAGAAAATCATAAAATCCATCAACATTAAACAGTCCAAGCGGTTTCTGGTGTATGTTCAGGTTCGCCCAAGATAGAACTATAAAAATTTCCTCCAATGTACCCAAGCCACCTGGCAAAGCGATAAAAGCATCAGCACGGTTAATCATTTCTACCAGTCGTTTAGACATACCTGGCACGATCAGTTCCTCTCCGTTTGATGATCCAATAAGATTTGCCTCTGCCAAGGGTTTTGGGATGATTCCCAAAACGTGACTGCCTCCTTCCTGTACTGCCTTTGAAACGATCCCCATAAGTCCGAGATTGCCTCCGCCATATATTAAGTGCATATTCCTTGCAGCTAAGACTCGACCCAATTCTTGTGCTGCTTCTATGTATTATGGTTTAGTTCCAACACTACTACCGCAGAACACACAGATGTTTTCAACTCGTCTTCTTGAAGTGGCTTCCATTTTTTTATATGTATTTCTTTCTCAACCCTGGATGCCTTAAAAAGTGTAATGACGGGCTGAATTTATAGTACCTGAAAATGGTGAGTAAAAATAGCACAAGTATCTTCCAGAGGACGATTAGTAGCGAAATAATATTGTGATAGTCAAAAAGGTCTGGATCCTGTCGGAGAAAATAAAAGAAAACACAAAACAAATCACAATTATTAAGAAAAGACAAAGAGATATAATATTTACAAGAAAAGTAGCGGCTTGATTGACGTCTATGCGTCAGGAACAAGCTTCCCATCCAATTTTCTTATAAATTGGCAAACAATGTATTTTTGAGTCAGATTCCTGAGACTTAACAGTTGTCTTTCCTTTTGGAATTGTGCATATAACATGCGAATTTCATGATACACACATCCACTGGGATGCGTCTCAAGAGTTTTAGATATGTCATCCAAAGACTTTTTACTCAAGCCATCCCTAATGAAGTTAATCTTATCTTCGCGGTTATCGGACACCATTCCTAAAGAACGACAACGAGTATTACAAAATATGCGAGCATATTTATAACAAACACACATTCTTTTGGCTCTTCTCTTTTTAGCATATGTGCTCTTTCCTAAGCCAAACAAGTGTGAAATAAAAGAGTCAGAAAACTCACCTGCCAATCGAACCCGTGCTTCAATTAACCAACGCATGTCAGTAGGAATACCTTTGATCATCAGTAATATCATCTGTTCTAAGCGAGCTTTGTAAACTTTCATCAGAGATTTTTGAGGGAGAGAAGGAAATTGCTTGTGAAGATTTGCGAGAGCATCTTCCATCTTGAAATGACTAAACCTGCAAAAATTAAACACACAAAAATAAAACACACCAAATCACAATATATACACAAATTGCATGGGTTGCCTCCCTGCTAGCGCTAAGTTTAAAGTCGTCAGCCAGACTTGGCTTCTCGAACGTTAAGCTGGATCTGAAAGTGTAACACTTTATATTTGGTAAAACCTTGGTGATCACAAATGGACCTGACCACCGTGATTTTGGCTTCCATGGGAAGAATTTCACCCTTGATTTGTTTAACAGTACCTTCTGCCCTGGTTCCAGTTGTATGCGTACTAACTTCTCATCATGTCTTTTCTTGCCATTTTCTTTGTACAATTTGGCATCATCAAAAGGCTGATTATGAAATTCCTCCAATTCGTTGAGCTGGTGGAAATTTTTCTCTTCTGTTGCTTGTAGTGCAAGAAATGGCTTCTTCAGTACAAAAGACGCTTTATCTTTAGGCTCCGCAGGCAATTGACATGTTTTAAGTTTGTCAGTAGAACTTTGTCTTTCATCATAGTTCTGAATGGTACTGTGTATCACATCAAGTTTGAAACATTCCTCATTCTTTTCATCATCCGGGAAATTCATGGCCTTGAAAACATTGAATGTTACTTCTTGGTCCTGTGCCTTCATGGTTAATTCTCTTTTTTGTACATCAATAATGGTTCGACCTGTAGCCAAGAATGGTCTCCCAAGGATGATTGGCACGTCTGCGTCTTCCTCCATATCAAGGACAATAAAATCTGCTGGGAAAATGAATTTGTCAACTTTGACCAGCACATCTTCAACTACACCTCTCGGAAATACGAGTGTTTTATCAGCAAGTTGCAGTGAGACTGAAGTTGGCATTGTTTCTCCAATCTGTAATTTCCTGAAAATAGAAAAATGCATCAAGTTAACACTCGCACCTAAATCACACAAAGCCTTACCAAAGTTATGTTCTCCTATGATGCAAGGAACAGTGAAACTGCCAGGATCTTTCAACTTCGGGGGAAGTTTCCTCTGAATGATGGCACTGCATTCTTCTGTTAATGCTACTGTCTCGTAATCTCCCAATCTTCGTTTTCGTGAAAGAATATCTTTCATGAATTTGACATATGTGGGCATTTTTTCCAATGCTTCTGCAAATGGAATGTTGATATGCAGCTTTTTGAAGATCTCTAGGAACCGAGAAAACTGCTTGTCCAATTTGTTCTTCTGAAGGCGTTGAGGAAAAGGTAGAGGTGGAGTGATCTGTTCTTTTTCCTTTGCTTATTTTTCCTCCATCTGTTGCTTTGTTTCTTTTGGAACTTCCTCAGCAGCTGTTTTGGCTCCAACATCTTTGTTGATTTCAATACCGCTTTTTAACAAGATGGCATGACATTGCTCCTTCCCCATGTTCCTTGGATTGGCTCTGTGTTGCTAGGAAGGGTACCTGGCGGTCTGTAACTCTGAGCATTGGCTAGTTGTCCGATTTGATTCTCTAGTGCTTTGATAGAGGCTGAATGGCTTTGAAATATAGCATCATATCTTGCTGCTTGAGAGTCGTGTTTTGCTTCCATCTTTTTCAAGTAGGTCAACACTTCTGTTATTCCTGGTTCATTTGACTGCTCCTGTCCTTTGTTCTGATGCTGGAATTCAGGTGGTGGATAGTTCTGCTGTTGGCCTGAATTGTTGCTCCATGAAAAATTGGGATGATTCCTCCACCCTGGGTTGTAGGTGTTGGAATATGGATTGTTCCCTTGTCTGTTGAAATTGCTGACATAATTCACCGTTTCTTCAAGTTGGTTCGACTCTGGTGCTCCTCCATATGGTGAACTTGTGGATCCAGTGGTAAGAGTCTCCATAAATTTGCATATCTGATATAGCTTTGCGTTGACTGCTGTATTGGCTCCACTTTCATAAATTCCTGCAATTCTTTGGATCATGCTCCTTTCTGTTAGCCATAAAGAATTGTTGTTGGCCATTTCTTCGATTATGTCCCAGGCTTGATCTTCTCCTTTTGCCATCAAGGCTCCTCCAGCAGCAGCATCGATTGTGGTTCTCATTATTCCAGAAAGTCCATTGTAGAAAGTCTGAACTTGTAGCCACTTTACGACCTCATGATGAGGACATTTCCGGAGTAAATCTTTGAATTTTTCCCAAGCTTCGCAAAGGGATTCTGAATCTTGTTGCATGAAGGATGTGATGTCATTCCTTAACTTTGCAGTTCTGGCTGGTGGAAAGTATTTTGCAAGGAATTTGGTGGCTAGAGTGTTCCAAGTTGTGATAGAACCTGCTGGTAGTGAATGTAGCCAAGCTTTAGCTCTGTCCTTCAAGGAGTATGGAAAAACTCACAGTCTCATTTCTTCTTCAGCTGCTCGGTTGTAATTGAAAGTACCGCAAACTTCCAGGAAGTTGCTGATGTGGGCATTAGGATCTTCAGTTGCATTTTCCCCAAACTGCACTGACTGCTGAATCATCTGAATGCATGTTTTGATGTCACCCGCATTTGCTGGTAAGGGAGGATGTACAATACAAGAAATGAGTCTGTCAACCACCGGAATGGTTCTGTCTCGAATGGGAATTGGTGGTGCAACGTTCAAAGGTTCAGGCTCCATGTTGACTAAAGCTTCTTGGCCTTCTCGCCTTTCCCTTCTCAACTGTCTGATGGTTCTTTCAATTTCCGGGTCAAGCGGTCGGAGTTCAAAACTTCTGGTTCGTCTCATGTAGTTTCTGAGAACCTGAAACACAAGAAAACAATTACAATAAGTAAAAAGAAATTAGATACAAGTAACGTATATAACCCCTAAACTAATAGTAAAAGATAAATAAGTCCCCGGCAACGGCTCCAAAAACTTGATCGGAACGTAAACACACACGTATAACGCAAGCGCACGTATCGTTCAAGTAGTATAAAAATATCGATCCCACGAGGACTTAATATCAAAACTATTAATTTTATGAGGTCAAATGATTACTAGTATCTAACAGGTTGATTGTTTGATTTGAAATGATGACGATTCTAAATTTAAAAGCAAGTAAATAAAATTGTTGAAAATAGGTTTTAAGAAAATTCAATATTAAAAACTATCTAGGGTTGTGATTTCTTCCAATATCATTTTAAAGATGAAGTGGTTATCTTAAAGTTGGGTAATATATTGATTTATTAACCTGAAACACTAAATTATGTGTGAGCCTCTGTCGATGGTTAGACACAAATACCTAATTTAACCCAATTGAACCATATGTCTATGTCAACCAAATTATCTGGATTCATTAAGTTTAAGTTCCAATTATGGCTACCCCCGCCCGACAGGTATATTCATATTCTGTAAGGAAATCTATTAAAGGGTTATCTATCCTCAAGGAAGATCGTGGGCTATTGAGTCTAAGGCTGAAACCTAAAATCCCTATGTCTAGTTCATTTTAGATTTACCAGATCAATTTTATTAATGGCCAGTTAATGAAAAAAGCATTAAGTTTAAGACTCAATAAAAAAATCTTTATATTACCCAAGCTATAATCTAACCCTTATAAAACGGTGATATTAGATTTCATCACAACCCCAGATAACTAATTTAGTTACAACACATAACTAGGGCTAGTAAAAACTTGAAAATAAGACATAAAAAATACGGTAAAGTAAATACTGAAAAGTAAATTACAATAAAATAAAATGCTAAGGTAAAAGGAATTACTTTTACTACTACTAATTTAGATATCTCCCATAAAATAATATATTAACTTGTGATTCTTTTTCCAACCAGCCATATAGGCGGTAACCTGATTAAGTCAAATTAAGTCCAACCAGCCATAAAGGCGGAACCAAAATTAAATTACCAACCGACCAATCTGGCGGTATCCTTTATTAGTCAGGTTTAAACCAAATTAAAATGAATTACCAACCGACCAATATGTCGGTATCCTTTTTAAGTCAATATTTTAAATAGTGAATATATTATTTTTAAGGGAGATTAATCTAAATAGTAACAGTAAAAGAATTACCTTTCACCCTAGCTGGGGGAGTTACCTCTTCATGGTAAATAATAAAAACTGTAAAAAGTAAAAAGTAAAAATTAAATTACTATATTAACAAAACGTAATTAAAATTAATTACAAAACTAAAAAAACTAAAAATTAAAAGAAAGTAGAGAGAGAAACTCTCTCTTTAGATAGAATATAAGAGAGAGAGTGGTACACTGAATTCTGAAATCTCGAGCTCAATTTATAGGCCTCGGTAGGCTTCCAGTGTCGCGACGCCAGGGCCTTCAGCGTCTCTACGCCAGATTTTGTCGACGTGGCACGCTCTGGTTCGCCGGTTTGAAGATTCTGGATAAGCTGATAAGGTGACACGTGGCGCGGTGGTTGGGTTTCAATTATTGTGACATGTGGCGGCTTCTGATTGGTCGATGAGATTCTTATCCGCCACGTGTCAGATAATGATTAGATACTCAATGATTGATGCTGACGTGGAGGTGACGTGGCGACACATGGGAAAGAGACTGTCAGCACCGCAGGATTGCGACACGTGGCACTTCCTGATTGGCTGATGATGATGTGGCACGACACGTGGCAATATTGACTTGTTGACTTAGTGACGTGGCTGATGACATGGAGACACGTAGGATGCCACGTGGCACACGTGGCGATGATGACTGTCGGCACCGTAGGATGCTGACACGTGGCACGGCGCATGTTAGCAGATCGGCTTTGATGGTGACACGTGGCACGGCGCATTTTAGCAAAGTCAAAATTTTTTCAGATTCTGATTTGTGGACCCGGCGCACGTTAGCACTGTTCGGCGCATTTTAAGCGTCGCGACGCGGAAGATATTGGCGTCGCGACGCGAACAATTTACTGAAATGTCTATTTTGTCCAATTTTCACTGTTTTGGCCCTAAATTGCTTCCAAAATGTCCTGAAACTTTATTTATCTACAAAATAACACAAAACACATCAAAATATTCACAAAACTCAAGAAACTATACAAAATATTAGGTTAAATGAGTGAGAAATAGTGATATTAATACCACTCATCATGCCATCCCCGCCGACAGCCATGAAAATCATTAGTTGGAACGTCTGGGGGTTGGGGAACGATCGGATGTTTCGAGCTCTTCAGAAAGTTCTCCAACTGCAGAGGCCTCAACTTGTTTTTCTCTGTGAAACTAAGTTGATGTCTAAGCAGATGACATCCATTAGTAGAAAATTGGGTTTTAGTAATTGTTTTGTAGTGAATAGAAGTGGCAAAGGAGGGGGTTGGCAATGTTGTGGTGTCCTGAAATAGAGGTGATGATAAAGTCTTTTAACAAACACCATATTGATGTTGTGGCTCAGAATGAAAAGGGACTAAGGTTGAGAGTAACAGGGGTTTATGGACATCCTGAGGCTACGATGAAGAGACATATCTGGACTTTGCTGAGACGATTTGTTAATTTCTCTACATCTCCTTGGATTTGCTTTGGTGACTTTAATGAAATTCTCCACACAAATGAGAAGTCAGGGGAAATGCTCGGAGTATTGGAATGGTTGAGGAATTTAGGGAAGTGATTAATGATTGCAGATTAATAAGTTTGGCAAGCAGAGGGTACCCTTACATATGGTCCAATAGGCGATTCAGGATTCAGTTGGTTGAAGAAAAATTGGATAGATTTCTGTGTAGTAGGGATTGGAGCAGTAACACATATAGTTTGGTAGTCACAAATCTAGACAATTGGAGCTCGGATCATTGCCCAGTGATGTTAGAAATTGATGATTGGAAGAGTAGTGGTAAGAGCCAGAGGGAAGTATATAAAAGAAAGCACTATGAGGATATATGGAGTTATCATCAGGGCTGCAGGGACATAATTGAGCGTGAATGGAGTGAACCAGGTTGTTGGTCCAATGTTGATCCAGTTGTAAACTTTAAGCAAATTGTAAACCGATCAATGGCTCAGCTACAAAGTTGGAGTAAAATAGAGTTTGGAGGAAGAAAGAAGAAATTTGAAAATCTGGTGAGACAACTTCAAATAGTTAAATGTAGTAGTCAGCAGGAAAGGAATGGTGATGAGATTAGGAAAATTGAAAGAAATATTGATAATATTTTGATGGAGGAGGAATTGTACTGGAAGCAGAGGTCAAGAGCTGATTGGCTGAAAAAGGGAGGCAGGAATACAAAATTTTTCCATTCAAGAGCTACATCGAGAAAAAGAAAGAACAAAATATGGGGGTATTGAATAAGAATGGGAAAAATATAGAAAACGAAGGGGATGCGGAAGAAGAATTTTGTGGCTACTTTGAGCAATTATTTGATACAACGAACCCAGGACAAGAGAAGATCAATGCAGTGCTTTCACGCATGCCTCAACTGGTCACAATTGAGATGAATGAAAAACTGCTGCAACCGTTTACAGAAGAAGACATCAGAGAGCCTCTTACACAGATGTGCCCCACAAAGGCTCCGGGGCCAGATGGGTTTCCTGCAGGTTTTTTTCAGAAACACTGGGAGATGGTAAAGGACGACGTTAATGCTACATGCCTAGACATTTTGAACAAGAAAGGTAACATAGCTTCTCTTAATCATACTCACATTGTCCTGATACCCAAAGTGAAAAAGCCGGTAAAAGTGGGAGACTTTAGACCCATTAGCCTTTGTAATGTGATCTACAGGATAGTTTCGAAAGTAATAGCAAATAGGCTTAAACTAATCCTCCATAAGATTATTTCCCCAACACAAAGTGCATTCGTCCCGGGTAGACTCATCACTGATAATATAATTGTGGGGGTATGAAGCATTGTACAAAATAAGAACGAGTAGAGGAAAGAGACATGGACTGGTGGCTTTAAAGTTAGATATAAGCAAAGCATATGATAGAGTGAAGTGGGCCTTCTTAAGACAAACTATGAATCATATGGGTTTCTCTCAAAACTGGGTAGAACTAGTCATGAACTGCATTATTACTACTTCATTTTCTATTATTATCAACGGAGAAGCAAAGGGCCATATTGTTCCAAAGAGAGGATTGAGACAAGGATGCCCGTTATCGCCATATTTGTTCATTATTTTCGCAGAAGCTTTTTCCAACTTGTTTCTTCAAGCAGAACAACAGAAAAGGATACACGGTCTAAGCTTTGGGAAGAACATCAAAATCTCTCACCTGCTTTTTGCGGATGACAGCCTTATTTTTACAAGAGCATCAATTGAGGAATGCAGAATTCTGAAGTCTATATTGGATAACTATGCAGAAGCTTCAGGACAGGTTTTTAATTACAAAAAATCATCAATGTTCTTTAGCAGTTGCACACAAGGCAGCCTTAAGGAAGTAATCAAGAACATGTTTCAACTAAAGGTAGTGTCAAAACATGAGAAATATCTTGGATTACCATCCATGATTGGGAGAAAGAGAAAGAGTTTCTTTAATGATGTGAAGCTAGGAGTTTTGGATAAAATCTCTAATTGGCAGCATAAGTTTTTCTCAAGTGGTGGCAATGAGATTCTTATCAAGGCTATAGCACAAGCAGTACCAACATTTGCAATGAGTGTCTTCAAAATACCTGTAGGGATCTGCGAAGATATTCAGAAGGCTGTTGCGAAGTTTTGGTGGGGATCAAATAAGGAAAAAAAAGGTATCCATTGGACAAGGTGGGAGAATTTGTGTCAAGCTAATAGTGGGGGTGGACTTGGTTTTAGGGAACCATCTATTTTCAATCAGGCTCTAGTTGCTAAGCAAGGTTGGAGAGTGATGCAAAGCCCAGAATAGTTAGTTGCTAGAATCCTGAAGGCAAGATATTTAAAGCACACTGATTTTATGAATGCAAAAATTGGCTCAAATCCCTCATTTGTCTGGAGGAGCATTGTGTGGGGCAGACAAATTCTGGAAAATGGAGGCAGATGGAGGATTGGAAATGGTAGTCGAGTGGAGGTAATGAAAGATAACTGGATTCCGAGACCTTCAACATTCAAACCAATTTTAAAACCAGATTTGCCAGAGAAAACTACAGTAGCAGAGCTTATAGAAGCAGGGAACAAATGGAATGCAACGCTTATAACAGAGAAGTTCAGAAACATAGATGCAGAAGCAATTTTGGAGATCCCTCTCCCTGAGCAACCGAAACCAGACCAGCTCATCTGGCACTATGACAGGAAGGGTTTATACTCGGTGAAGAGTGGGTACCAGCTAGCTAGCATGATGGCACATCCTGACAGCTTCACTGAATCAGCAGAAACAAGCAATCATTGGAAGATTATTTGGACTCTGGATATCCCAGAGAAAATAAAAATATTCTTATGGAGGGCTGCCATAAACTTATTACCCACCGCAGCAAACCTGTGTAGAAGGAAGATTATGCACGACCCTGTGTGTAGAACTTGCAAAGCTGGTATTGAAAGCATTTCTCATGTGCTCACTTCCTGTAAAACAGCCAAAAAATCTGGAAAAACAGTCATTTTCTTCAAAACATTCAGGAAGCTATTTGTGATGACTTTCTTTCTATGCTAGAGAGGTTATCCATGCAGTTGAGCATTGCACTTCTGGAAGTAGTGGTGGCAATTTTCTGGGTAATTTGGCAGGGAAGGAATAAGAGAATTTTTGAAGGAAGAATGGAAGATTCAGTGGGGGCAGTAGCGAGGGCCGAGGCTTTGATTGACTCTTTTAGAAGAACCAGGAGTTTGGATACAAGCTGTAAAAGGAGAGATGAACCAGAAAGGGCAAAGATATGGGAATCTCCGCCAATGGGATGGTATAAGATAAACGTGGATGCGGCAACTAATAGAGAGGAAAATTTAGCTGGGTTGGGTGTAGTTATAAGAGATTGGAATGGCAATCTGTTAATAGCGGCCATCAAAACTGTAAGTTTTCATGGGGATGTGGTTTTTGCCGAAGCGGAAGCAGCATTATGGGGCTTGCAAGTAGCAGTCAAAGAGAGATTCAATCCAATTATTGTGGAATCAGATGCAAAGGAAGTTGTCAATCTGATAAACAACAGGAATAGTAACATTACAGAGGTGGAATGGGTTATTTCAGAGATTAAAGAAGTTAGCAATTTATTCCTAGATTTTAGATGCATCTACATATCTAGGAATTGTAATGATTTGGCACATGCTTTGGCTAAGCTAGCTTTGGAAAAAATTGATACTGTTGTATGGCGTGATATATTCCCTGTAGACATGATGTACCTCTTGCAAATGAGTGTTTAATGATAAGTATTACATTCTTCAAAAAAAAAAAAAAAAAAAAAAAACTTATCTTTGTTAATGAGCTGGATTTGGGTTTTTTTTTCTTAGCTGTTTTCCCCCTTAATACTTTGAATGGTTGTGATTTAGAGGATTTTAATCTGCAAATAATAAATAGAGTTTCAAATGAGATACTCATTTTCTATACTTTTACGATACTCTCTACTGATACGTTTGGCAATTTTAAATAGTGCAATAATGAAATTCCTCCTGAAATCAATATTCTTGAGATATTTTAAAGGAAAATGGACATTTGTGCTCTATGATTTGTTCTAATCTACATAAAAATTTCTATATTTTTAGAAATAATCCTACATACCTCTTTTTGGGACAGAGATACCCCTGAAGTTTATGAAAAAAATGAGGCATTTGTGTCCTAAAATTAGGGATGACAGTAATCTCTAATATGACGTGGGTCTTCCCCAATTGAGGCGGGATCGAATTCACATCCTCATTATCTATTTAAATTTTAATTATTTATTTATTATCCTCAAATGATAGTCTAGTTGGCTTAACTCTTACAATTGAAGTAAGAGGTCACACGTTCTAAGGGATACATTTAATTTGGGTTTGGATGAGATGATTTTGTAATATTTAAAGAAGAGACTTACAACTTCCTTAATTTTTTTTTTAAGTTATAATTATTTATTTTTAAAATTCTTCATAAAGTATATTTAAATTACAAATCATGATTTTATATAGATGTAAATAAAAAAAATCTTAATATATAAATTATAGATAGTATAAGAGCTTAAATGAAATAATTTAATATATATAATTATTTTTTAATGAGAGATCTGCCATTATATAAATTTATATAATAGATATTATCATTTTTTTTTGATATGCATGTTTTTTTTTTGGATTAATGTAATAGTTTACTTAATATATTTTTAAATGACTTGAATTTATTTAAGATAAAATTATCTATTATTCGAGTTCGGGATAAACAATTACAAGGGAACGACGATATCTGAAAATTATTAGGGACAAATACGAGAATTTCGATATCTTCCACTCCATTCCCCGTTGCCATTCCAAACCAAAAGGAATTTGTGTGACCATTTCCCAAAATTATGTGAATCTAAATGTTTTTTCCCTATTATAAATTCAAGTACGAAAACATCAAATTTTGAAGTAAAATAAAAAATAAAAAATCACACCATGCTATAATACTCCAACTAAAATTGATATACTCGGGAGTGGTGTTGGGGAAAATCGACACAGACGGTCGGTTGAGGTCCCTAAATTTAATTCAAAATTATAGACCTCGAATTTAGAGAAAATTCATTTTTGAGTATATAATATGACTTGTTTATTTTTTTTCATTTATCGATAGTGCCCATTTTAAGAATTCGTTTAGGACGCAATAAAATTTCAGGTAACTCATGACCGCACCTAATCATACTCACCACAAATTTAATTTATGTGCAGAAAACTCATTACATAATGTTGAGACGACCCATTACACATGCAAAACATACCTTACTAGAATTTAATTAATTGAATTAATAACGAGACTCAGGGGTGGTCCTGAGATAGCCAACACAGATGGTGGGTTGAGCCCTTAAATTGGGTCAAAATTATATGCCCAAAATTTAAGAAAATTAATATTCATAATATTAAAATTTCAAAAAAAAACTCACTTTTATTGATGAAGAGCCACATAATTTATAAATTCGTTTAGGATTCCAAAATCTCAAGACCGTCCCTGACAAGACTACGCGTCAATTAGTTTAGGAATGATACTTAACAAACGTTTTTGTTGATGGTGTTTTTTAAGCACTATGATATTTAAGCAGTACGGCATGGGTAAAAGGGTAACTCCCTTCTTGATCGAGACCACTAATGCCGACCCGACCATTCGATGTTGCATACGCCAACGGTAAGGGGGCCGAGCACTTTACGATCAGTGACCGACCACTTAAGATCGGATGACCGGATATTATCAGATCGATATCAGCATTCTCAGGTCAGAGGACCATTGTGACCGACCTCATAAAGACCGACCAGATAGCGAGATATGCTCCGGATGATAAGTTATCATATTCTTATGGGATAAAGTGATAAGTTATCCTATTCTTATGGGGTAAGGAGATAAGTTATCCTATTCTTATGGGGTAAGGAGATAAGTTATCCTATTCTTATGGGGTAAGGAAAAAAGTTATCATACTTTCATGGGGAAAGGTTGATGAGTCAGTATCCTAATAGGATATGGGAAGTGAATGTAGTTTTCTACTAGGAATCATTATGGGAAAAGGAATCTGATTTCTTCACTATTATAAATAGAAAGGGAAAGTGTAAGTAAGGAGAAAAGCATCAATATCACTACCATCAGACTTGTAAAACACCAGAGATATCAGAGAAGCATATCTCAGTAAAAAAAGTATCATTCGTTCTGTGCCCGTGGACGTAGGTTGGATCTGATCCGCCGAACCACGTTAAATCTCTTTGTCGATTGGCGTATTTATCTGTCTTTTGCTAAGTTTGCTTTTGGTTCCCTCATAAACCGAACAAATTCACTATTGAAGGAGGATCGTCTCGGGAGTAATATTCCCTTATTGCCCCTGAGACCGAAATCAGCCGTCAACAGTTTTTAAATCCATTATTAAAAGATTTTGAATAATTTAAATTTTAAAAAACACTTTTAATATAATTTTAAACGGACGTAAAAACACTCTACATATTTCTTGATACTTCTTGATACGTGAATTTGAGTGAAGTGGGAACTGAAGTACTCTCGAGAGTAAAGCGTGGGAGTGACATTGATCAAGGCCTGACAAATACACATGAGTAAGAGCTGGCTTCGGCTTTAGATTTTATACAATTAATTATGATAATTATATATTAAGTTGGTTAAATAATTAGGATCATTATTTATTAATGTTGGTAATTTAGTGTCATTAAACAGTGATACAGCATGAAAACAACATATCTAACTACCAGAAAAGTAGATCTAGATGCAATAAAACCCTAAAACAATAAGAACCAGAAAAACCTGATTTGATACTCCAAGTCGAGATGATCTCTGTCCTTAAGAACTTATTGGCTCCGTCACAGGTGCTTTACGGATTCATTTTGCCAACGTTCTCCCAGGATTACTTGGATTCTTCTTGTTCAAGGAGCACTCTTTAACAAGTGTATGAACTTGGATCCAAATGGTGGATCTCTCTCTCAAAACAAAGAAAACAACACAGGGCCTTTTTAATTCTTGGATATTACTTGTATATTTCTGTATATCCCATTTGGAATAAAAGCCTCATTTTATAAGGCATTGAGGGGTGCCAATAGGGCACCCCTTGGGGTGGGTTGCAACCCTCCAAGGATTGCAACCTCTCATACACCCCTTGAAAATCCCAATGATATACATATCATATTTAATGAATTTGAGGAATTTACAACAATCCCCCATAATTCTTCAAATATTCATTCAGGCACGTGAGAGAGATACCGTGAGCTAAAGCTGCATCGAAATATGTAGCTTTCGCATTGAACCTTTCCTAGTGAATGACAATCGGATTTACTTGGCAAACCAGTGACCCATGGTCTTGACCTGTTCTGCCGTTGGTGTAAACCTAGACAATTGCCAACACACAGCTTTAATTCAACCATTTTCCCGTTCTACGGTTGTGTTCATTTTGACCCTGAACAACGGTCCTGGATTCATCAAGCACTTTAAGGTAACCCGCCTTTAAAGGTTCCCATGGAAGCGGCCTCACTTCTTACTTGAAATAGGTGATCTACTATGAAGAGGTAATTTGTCTTTACCCTCATTAGGACTCATCTCCTAATATAGTGATCATTAAAAGCCTTAGCTTATCCTAACCAATTACAAACAGCACTCAGCGTCATTATCGGAATGGGAAAGAGTACGAAACTCTTCAGTGCTTGTTTTGAATTGCACAAAGTTTTTGTTGTCCCTTTTGGACCTAGATCTTGGGATCTCCAGTCAGCTAGGTTGGGTTTCCACAGTGACAATTCTTAATTTATAGGCTTCAAGCCCATTCCCCTCGATGACTTCTCAACTTGCTCTCGAGGTAAACCTTTAGTTAATGGATCCGCTAGGTTTTCCTTTGACTGAACATAATCGATCGTTATTATGCCACTTGAGAGCAGTTGACGTATGGTATTATGTCTTCGACGTATGTGTCGAGACTTACCATTATACATTGTATTTTGGGCTCTTCCAATTGCCAATTGGCTATCACAATGTATGCTAATCGCTGACACCAGTTTGGGCCAACTAGGAATATCCTCCAGAAAGTTTATAAGCCATTCTGCTTCTTCCGCTGTTTTGTCTAATACTATGAACTCTGATTCCATAGTAGACCGGGCAATACATGTTTCTCTGAGAATTTCCATGACACGGCTCAATTACCAAGTGTGAAAACAAATCCACTCGTAGATTTGTAATCCACCGTATCAGATATCCAGTTAGCATCGCTGTATCCCTATAGTACAGCAGGATATCTCTCGTAATGTAGCCCATATTTTGAAGTTTCTCTCAGATACCTCAAAACTCTTACTATGGCTTTCCAGTGGTTATGTCATGGATTGCTCGTATATCTGCTTAGTCGATTCATAGCTTGAGCGATATCAGGTCGTGTGCAAGTCGTGAGATACATCAGACTTCTGATGATTCTCAAATACTCTAATTGCGATAAGCTTGAACCAGTATTCTTTGATAGATGAAGAGTTGGGTCCACAGAGGTTCTAGCCACATTTAGATCCCCTTTGACATATTTATCAAGTATCTTCTCAATATAATGAGTCTGAGATAATATATATCCGTCTGATGTCCTGGAAATCTTAATTTCTAGGATCACATCAGCTACTCCCAAGTCTTTCATATCAAATCTGCTGGATAACACGTTTTTGGTAGACTGAATCACTTCATGATTACTACCAATTATCAGCATATCGTCTACATAGAGACACACAATGACATAAACTTTTTGAGTTGATTTGGTCTACTCACACTTATCACACTCATTGGTTTTGAACCCACTTGACAACATTTCTTTGTCAAATTTCTCATGCCATTGTTTAGGTGCTTGTTTTAATCCGTACAAGGATTTTACAAGTTTGCACACCTTCTGTTCTTGTCCAGGAACACTAAACCCTTCTAGTTGTTCCATGTAAATCTCTTCTTCCAATTCACCATTCAAGAATGTCGTCTTTACATCCATTTGATGTATTTCAAGACCAAATATAGCTGCTATGGCTATGAGCATTCTTATCAATGTGATACGAGTCACTGGTGAATATGTGTCAAAGTAATCAAGGCCTTCCTTTTGTCTATAACCTTTTATGACAAGTCTCGCCTTGTACTTGTCTATTGATCCATCTGTTTTCATCTTCCTTTTGAATATCCATTTGTAGCCCACCGGCTTACAACCTGGCGGAAGATCAACCAATTCCCAAGTATGGTTCTATAGGTTGAATCAATCTCACTGTTAATAGCCTCTTTCCAAAGAGGTGCCTCCGGAGAAGCCATAGCTTCTTTATAGCTTTGAGGCTCATATTCTAACAAGTATGTCAGAAAATCGGGACCAAACGACTTAACGTTCTAGCTCTTTTGCTACGTCTAGGCTCGATTGTCTCAGCATTTACGCGTTGATCTGATTCTAGGTCAACCTGATCACTGTCCTTGAAAGTATCAACTGTTCTTTTGAGAGACTCTGTGCGCTGTCTTTCCTTAAAAGGAAACATCTCTTCAAAAAATGTTGCATTCCTTGACTCAATTATCATTTTCGGATTGATGTCAGGAATCTCCGACTTGTGTACCAAGAATCGATACGCACTACTGTTGCGAGCGTATCCAATGAATATACAATCAACAGTTTTGGGTCATATTCTAACCTTCTTAGGTTTAGGAACCATTACTTTGGCAAGAACCCCCACACTTTTAGGTATTTGTAGGAAGGTACGAAACCTTTCCATAACTCATATGGTGTCTTGTCCAACCTCCTATGAGGAAGCTTGTTTAGAACGTAGTTCGGGAAAGCAAGGCTTCCCCCCACAAGTTCCGGGGTAGACCCGAACTTATCAATATGGCGTTCATCATTTCCTTCAACGTTCGGTTTTTGCGTTCCGCAATTCCGTTCTGTTGAGGAGAATAAGGAGCAGTGGTTTCGTGAATAATTCCGTGCACATAATAATATTCACCGAATGGTGAAACGTATTCACCACCTCTATCACTCCTGATTCTTTTAATTTTCTTGCCAAGTTGATTTTCAACTTCGCTCTTATAGTGTACAAAGCTCTCAATAGCTTATGTTTTGCTTCTCAGCAAGTACACATAGCAGAATCTTGTGATGTCATCGATAAAAGTGAGAAAGTACTTTTTACCGCCTATTGTTTGCACATGTTCATGTCACACACGTCAGTGTGTACAAGTTCTAAAGTTCAGAATTGCGTCAACAGAATGAAATGATGTTCGATGCATTTTTGCTTCAACGCATGCCTCACACTTATGTTGGCTATCAATTGCAATTTTAGGTATAAGGTCCATGTAATTAATTTACGCATGGTATCATAATTAACATGTCCTAAACTCTCATGCCATACATTTTGTGACTCAATAATATAAGCAGAAGTACTAGCTTTATTATTCGCACGATTAACAGTCATTACATTTAGTTTGAAAAGGCCCTCAGTTAGGTAACATTTCCTACATACATATCATTCTTTGTCATTACAAACTTATCAGAAACAAATACTAGCTTAAAACCAGCCTTACTAAGAAGAGAACCTGAGACCAAGTTCTTCCGAATATCCGGAACGTGCAGTACATTTCTCAATGTTAGCTTCTTTCCTGATGTCATCTTCAGAACCACTGTGCCTTGTCCAACCACCTGAGAAGTAGACGAGTTTCCCATTGTCAGATGATCGCCGCCATCGACCTTTTAGTACATGGAAAACATCTTGCTATCTGCACAGATATGACGAGTAGCCCCAGTGTCTACTCAACATTCCCTCGGATTCCCAACTACGTTGGCTTCGGTTACCACTGCTGATAGTTTCATCTCTGAGATATCATCAGACAGCTGCTCACCCTCAGTGACATGGGCCTCATTTTTCTTTTTCTTGCCCTTGTCCTGAGACTTCTTGTTTCTGCAGTCCTTTGACATATGACCATTTTTCCACAGTTGTAGCATTTCCCCTTGAACTTCTTGTTCGAAGAATCAGCTCCACTGTTCTTTCTTTTCTTACTACCCTTCACACCCTCAATGATGTTGGCCTTAGACTCCATAGTCTTGTAGCTGGCCTTCTCGGACATCCTGTTGTCCTCCTCGATTCTCAATCGAACACTAAGGTCTTCAAGGCTCATCTGCTTCTTTTTATGTTTCAGATAGCTCCTGAAGTCCTTCCATGATGGAGGCAACTTTTCAATTATGGCCGCAACTTGAAACATCTCACATAGTTTCATACCCTCATCCAGTATTTCATGAATGATCAGCTGCAGTTCACCCAACTGAGACATCACCGTCCTTGAATCTACCATCTTGTAGTCCAGGAACCTACCCACTACAAATTTCTTTTGTCCGGCATCCTCGGTTTTATATTTCTTCTCGAGAGATTCCCATAGGATCTTCGCAGAAGTCATGCCTTGGTACACATTGTACATGGTATTGTCAAGACCACCCAAAAGGTAGTTCTTGCATAAGAAGTCTCCAGACATCCAAGTCTGTTATCGCTCTTCCTTGGCTATTTCAGATTCATCCTCCACAGGACCCGGAGGATCTTTGAGAAATTTAGCCAACTGGAGAGTTGTCAGGTAGAACAGCATTTTGCTCTGCCACTGCTTGAAATTTGCCCCACCAAATTTCTCCGGCTTTTCTCCATGAGAGACCGGTACTGTAATATTTCCGCTAGCCATTTGTAACTGGAAAATCCAATAGGGGTTAATTATTCTACAAAAGACAAATTGCACAACGATCAACGAATGATCTTGTTCAAAGTGATGTACTAGGTAACCACTTGTTGTTCTTTTGGACGGTGATTCCAATAAACACAAGTCCTTGAATTTTAACTAAAGATTCTTTAGAAAAATGAATAAACGAATATCACCTTTTTGATATTATATTCTTTAAAAACTTTTTCAATAAGATCTTTTCAAACCCAGAAATAAACTTTATACAATAGTACAAACAATGTAGATATGTGTAAGTGTCAATCAAGATTGGATGGAATTTCTTGTGTACGATTACACTTTAAATTCTCAACCAAGTATGCAACACACAATCAATTTCAACTTTATCACTATGTGTATGCTTGTGATAATTGAACAACCTAATAATAATTTAAATCTATACTAACAAGATTAATGTGTTACAATATATGATTTACTAAGTTATTAATTTAATTTATTTTGCAGTTAAAAATAATCGTTAGTGTCGCGTTCGTATATACGTTCGAACGAGAATGGCAGTGTGGGTGCGTTCGTGTTGCGTTTGACAACGCGTTCAAACGATGTGTTTCCAGAGAGTTCATGTTCGAGTAGCGTTTGATAACGCGTTCGAACGGAATGATTCCAGATAGTTCACGTTCGTATAGCGTTCAAACGGAAAGATTCCAGAGAGTTTGCGTTCGAGTTGCGTTTAGTACGCGTTCGAACGTTCTAAGGCAGAAGGCTTGCGTTCGAGTTACGTTTGAAGACGCGTTCGAACGTCCTTACGAATTTTCAGATTTATGCCTTCGCGTGCGTCGGGCGTTCGAACGCCCTACGGGTTTACATGCACAGTACGTATTTTTTCCAGAAAATTTCTACCCTAGCATGCGAATTTACAGTCTAACAACACTAGAATGCAATAAGTTCTTAAGATTGTTGGTAATTTAGTGTCATTAAACAGTGATACAACATGAAAACAACATATCTAACTCCCAGAAAAGTAGATCTAGATGCAATAAGACCCTATAAAACAATAAGAACCAGAAAAACCTGATTTGATACTCCAAGTCGAGATGATCTATGTCCTTAAGAACTTATTGGCTCCGTCACAGGTGCTTTACGGATTCGTTTTGCCAACGTTCTTCTAGGATTACTTGGATTCTTCTTGTTCAAGGATCACTCCTTAACAAGTGTATGAACTTGGATCCAAATGGTGGATCTCTCTCTCAAACAAAGAAAACAACACAGGGCCTTTTTAATTCTTGGATATTACTTGTATATTTCTGTATATCCCATTTGGAATAAAAGCCTCCTTTTATAAGGCATTGAGAGGTGCCAATAGGGCACCCCTTGGGGTGGGTTTCAACCCTCCAAGGATTGCAACCTCCCATACACCCCTTGAAAATCCCAATGATATACATATCCTATTTAATGAATTTGAGGAATTTACAACAAATTAAGTTAGTTAAAAAATATAAACCACTAGAAAAATTAATGTGAGCGGTAGGGCCAGTCTTGATATCCCGAGTCTAAGGTAATTCTTAGATTTTGAATATTTGTCCATAACATAATATTATAATACTAAAATTTGGAGTCCTAATTTATTAATTTTTTGGGATCTATGATAAAAAATATTTGGGTCCATGAACTTCGCCCGCCTACCCCGAACGGCGGCTCTGACTAGCGGGTAAATATTATTGTTATTTTTTTTTTCTCAATAAAAAGTTCATAATAATCTCACTATTTGTTATAGACATTTCGGATCGATTATAAATTTAGGAAATTTTAAAACTCAAATTTAATCGGACGAAATCTAACAACATAAAATTACATATCGCACATCCCAAAAATTATTCGGATCGGAACTCGTATTCACACCGAAATTTTCTGAATGAATTAAAAAAATTTACGGGCTGACATGAATGTCTCTCACATCTACTAGTTGGTGAATATAGAGTTCAAAATAAATACATAAAATACGAAATATACACAACATAAATTTTACAATAGCCAATGTATAATTATTACAAGGACAATAAATAAGCCGATAAAAAAAGTGCTAAAACTCAATTTTCACTTTCAAAATTAGATTTACCATCTTCCTCGCACATATATTCAAATCATCTACTTTTATTGCATTTTTTAGACCTACTGAGATGAGTCCTCTTAATACTTTTTTTTTAATTACATGGACATAAAAGCTCGAATATAAACTTAGGAAAGTCCTAAAACTCAAGCTAAGTTAGGATAAACCTAACAACATAAAACTAATACATGTACTATGTATTTCTCGTGACCAATAAAGACATATATTCACACTTAAAAACTACTAAAGAACATAAGGAATTGTGGGACCGACATGGTCTCTCTACCTCAGCCTTAATGTAAAGTTGGTGAACAAATTCCTACATGGAAGTGAAACAACATAATACACCGCATAGTACATAAAACTTCTACAACAATATACAATCAATCTAATAGAAGATAATTTTTAGATCTAGGAGACTATGAAAATATCCCATAAAGCACGGATTCCGTCAAACTTTGTTTTAGACTGTATTACAGATATTATCAAATACAATGATTGGTAGTTACAAGGAAATCCGAATTAGGCTTAATTTTCAGCCCAACAGACCCTCTTGGCAGACCCTGAAATCAGACCCTCTCGGCAGACTCTGAATCAGACCCACCTACATCCCATTTTTAGTCAAAACTACTTATCAGACTCGACCACCATCCGGAATCCATGCTTGTTCAGAAGCGATCCAGACACAAGATTCTTCCGTATTCTGGTACATACAGAACATTGTTCAGAGTCAACTCTTTCCCAGAGGTCATTTCAGAATCACCTTTCATTGACCTTCAATCTCAGATGTTGCTGAATTTCTCATGTATATTTTGTCCCCATACCAGCAGGCTCAAATGAAGAGAAAACATGCTCTTGTCCGAGCACACATGTCGAGTGGCACCAGTATCAATCCACCACTCTCTTGGGTTAGAATCCACCAGATTCACTTCAAAACCACAGCAGAAAGGTTAATGTCTGAAACAACTTGAGTCATGTTTTCCAGCACATTAGCCTCTTGTTTCTTTTTCTTCTTTGGCAGTCGGCACTCAGAAGACTTGTGACCCATTTTGTCACAGTTGAAGCATCTTCCTTGAAATTTTGATTTTCTTGGAAACGCCTCATTGAGGGCCCATCTTTGACCCTTTTTCTTGAGGTTCTTGTTCTTATGGCCATGTTCAACAACATTTGCCTTGGCCACATGAGATATTCCTCTCTTGTCGGATACTCGGTTATCTTCCTCAATTCTGAGCTTAAGAACCAAGTGTTCAATGCTCTTTCTTTTCGCTTGTGCTTTAGATAATTCTTGAAATCTTTCCAACCAGGTGGTAGTTTCTCAATTATCGAGGCTACTTGGAAGGTTTCACTTAAACTCATTCCTCAGCATGAATTTCTGCTAGAATAATTTGCAGTTCTTGTACTTGGCTTATCACAGTTTTGGAATCCACCATCTAAAATCTCAGATCGGCCTACGATAAATTTTCTTAGTGCCGACATCCTCAGTTTTATATTTTTATCTAAAGATTCCAGCCAACCCTTTTGCTGTTTCATTCCGGGCGTACACACCGTACAAGGAATCACTTAGCCCATTCAGCACATAATTCCTACATAGGAATTCAGAATGTCCAAGCGTCGATCGCACTGATCACTTTGGATGTCCAATTCACCCTCCCGCGGGTACATGAGCATCTTCCTTTAGGAACTTCACAAGGTTCAACGTGGTCAAGTAAAAGAACATCTTCTGTTGCCACATTTTGAAATTCTGACCAGTGAACTTTTCAGGTTTTTCAGCAACGGGGTTGACATGGCTCACATGTCCAACAGGTTGACTAGCCATAAAGGCAGAGCACAACCTTGGCCAGCCCCAGAGGCTGCCAGATTAAGCCCAGAGGCTGAAGCATGTTGGCCAGCCGAAGAGGCTGCCACAGCACTTTGGCCAGCCGAAGAGGCTGCCACAATCGGATCAACTGTGTTTGGACTGATTTCCATATCCACAGACCAAATTTATTTTAAGACTGTAGTACAAATATTATCAAATACAATGATTGGTAGTTACAAGGAAATCCGAATTTGGCTTAATTTTCAGCCTAGCAGACCCTCTTGGCAGACCCTAAAATCAGACCCTCTCGGCAGACCCTCTCGGCAGACCCTGAAATCAGACATACAGAGCAGACCCTCACGGCAGACCCTGAGAGCGGACCCTGACGGCTGAGGCTGAGAGTAGAGGCTGAGAGCAGAGGCTGAGAGCAGAGGCAGAGGCTGGCAAACAGAGGCAGACCAGCAGAGGCAGAGGCTGGCGAGCAGAGGTAGAGGCTGATGAGCGGAGGTAGAGGCTGATGAGCGGACCCTCACGAGCGGACCCTGAAATCAGCCACAGAATTACTGAAGGAACCGAACCGAACCACTGCTTCTCTATTCCGAAGCTTGTTGATGTCAACAATATCCTTAAAACAAATTCGTCCCCTACCGAGGGTGCAGTAGAACGCGAGACGATTGTTTCCCAGGATACAACGAAAAACGAACGAGTATGGGCACCACCAAAACCCGTTACCAACGAACCACAAAAGTGTTTGAACTCTTCTAAAAACAAAGAAAACCAGAGCAAAAGTATCAAGCGCTTGGTGTATTATTTTTCTTTCTCTTTTTTTTTTTTAAATGAAAACAATGCTCTCTATATATAGAGGGAAAATAAAAGAGATAAGTATGCCATTTATTATGCCATTTATCATTCATTAATGAAACCTTTCGTTTGAAGTACCAAATTAATTAATGGAATTAATTAACTTTTAGGGAACTTCAAAAGGTTTTCCAACATAAACATCGCAAATATCCGGTCTTCACTATCAGATCTACAAATTTTTCCGCACCAAATATTTTGTATACCGAAGAAAAGATAATTATTCCTACATAAAATAGAAAATAAAACCCAACAGCCCCCAAAAAAGGAAGAAACAAAACAACCAGGTGCTGCCAAAAATAAAATGAAAAGAAAAACCAAGGGGAAATCAAGAGGAAGAAAAAGAGAGGGGGAGAAAGGGCTCCCTTGCCGCCACCCACGGGAGACCAGGGTTGGTGGCGGCAGGGAGTGAGAGCCATATCCAAAAGAAAAATGGCAAGAAGATTTGACTAAAGAAAACGATAAAAGAAAAAAGAAAACATGGAGAAAGAAGAAAAAAAAATCGAAAATGGGAAAAGAAGGAAGAAAGAACAATGAAAGAAACAAGAACAAGAAACATGAGATTTGGATATAGAGGGAAGGAAATGGAAAGAAAAAAGAGATCTGGAGAAAGGGAGGGAAATGAGAGAGCTAAGGAGAGAGAGGGTGGAGCCGCCGACTACAACAAAGGCTGTAGTCGACGGCGACTAAAGAAAAAGAGTTGGGATTTTATCGACGGGAGCTCTAATTAGATTGAATATACACTTTCAACTTATCTTTGTTAATGAGCTGGATTTGGGTTGTCTTTTCTTAGCTGTTTTCCCCCTTAATACTTTGAATGGTTGTGATTTAGAGGATTTAAATCCATAGCATGCAAATAATAAATAGAGTTTCAAATGAGATACTCATTTTCTATACTTTTACGATACCCTCTACTGATACGTTTGGCAATTTTAAATAGTGCAATAATGAAATTCCTCCTGAAATCAATATTCTTTAGATATTTTAAAGGAAAATGGACATTTGTGCTCTATGATTTGTTCTAATCTACATAAAAATTTCTATATTTTTAGAAATAATCCTACATACCTCTTTTTGGGACAGAGATACCCCTGAAGTTTATGAAAAAAATGAGGCATTTGTGTCCTAAAATTAGGGATGACAATAATCTCTATATGACGTGGGTCTTCCCAAATTGAGGCGGGATCGAATTCACATCCTCGTTATCTATTTAATTTTAATTATTTATTTATTATCCTCAAATGATAGTTTAGTTGGCTTAACTCTTATAATTGAAGTAAGAGGTCACACGTTCTAAGGGATACATTTAATTTGGATTTGGATGAGATGATTGTGTAATATTTAAAGAAGAGTTTTACACTTCCTTAATTTTTTTTTTAAGTTATAATTATTTATTTTTAAAATTCTTCATACAGTATATTTAAATTACAAATCATGATTTTATATAGATGTAAATAAAAAAAATCTTAATATATAAATTATAGATAGTATAATAGTTTAAATGAAATAATTTAATATATATAATTATTTTTTAATGAGAGATCTGTCATATAATAGATAATTATCAATTTTTTTTGGATATGCATGTTTTTTTTTTGGATTAATGTAATAGTTTACTTAATATATTTTTAAATGACTTGAATTTATTTAAGATAAAATTATCTATTATTTGAGTTCGGGATAAACAATTACGAGGGGACGATATATCTGAAAATTATTAGGGACATATACGAGAATTTCGATATCTTCCACTCCATTCCCCGTTGCCATTCCAAACCAAAAGGAATTTGTGTGACCATTTCCCAAAATTATGTGAATCTAAATGTTTTTTCCCTATTATAAATTCAAGTGCGAAAACATCAATTTTGAAGTAAAATAAAAAATCACACCATGCTATAATACTCCAACTAAAATTGACATACTCTGGAGTGATGTTGGGTAAAATCGACATAGACGGTCGTTGGGGTCCCTAAATTTAATTCAAAATTATAGACCTCGAATTTAGAGAAATTTCATTTTTGAGTATATAATATGACTTGTTTATTTTTTTCATTTATCGATAGTGCCTATTTTAAAAATTCGTTTAGGACGCAATAAAATTTCAGGTAACTCGTGACCACACCTAATCATACTCACCACAAATTTAAGACTACCCATTACACATGCAAACCATACCTTACTAGAATTTAATTAATTGAACTAATAATGAGACTCAGGGGTGGTCCTGAAATAGCCACACAGACGGTGGGTTGAGCCCTTAAATTGGATCAAAATTATATGCCCAAAATTTAAAAAAATTAATATTCTTTATATTAAAATTTAACACCAGCCCTTGGTTAATCTATTATCTTTCATAATATTTTTTTTATGAAAATATTGTATTATATAACTATATTTGTATATTTTTAATTATTTTAGTAAATTAATAGTCATGTAAATTTAGATTTTATTACAATGGTAAATATGTAAAAATACCAATACTAATTTTTTTAGATTTTGTAAAAGTATAAATTTATCATCTAACAATATTTAAAGTTGTTATAAATTACAAATCCATTACCATAAACTCCATATATAATTATTCTTAAACGAATTTGATTTACATTTTATTATTTGTTCAATAAATGAATCCATTTATTAAATGAAATAGATTTTCTAAATTCATAATCACTTCAATGCCAAGAAGGGAATTACAAATTAAGAATAGACTGCTTCCCTTAGTTCAAAGTACTGTACCAAGAAATTTTTTAAAGTTATTTTAATTGAACAAGAAGATAGAAAAAATGAATATTACCATTTTTTCAATCAAAAAATGGCTTATGTGTGAAATTAACCGAGATTTTAAATAAATTCATTTTCCACCCAAAATTATAAAAATTATGTTGACGGTGGATTTTGGTCTCAGGGTAATATTGGAATATCACTCCCGAGGAAATCCTCCTCCAACTGTGAATTTGTTCGGTTATGGGGGACCAAAGGCAAATTTAGCGGAAAACAAGAAAATACGCCAATCAGACAAGGTGGTTTAACGTGGTTCGGCGGATTTTGGGATCCGACCTACGTCCACGGGCAAGAACAGGGTGGTGCTTTTTATTACTCAAATACACTCCTTGAGTCTCTTCCTTGCTTTTACAAATCAAAGCTCTATGACTCTAATCTCTCACTCTTGTGTTGATTTTTCAGATGTCCTTTTACACATGCTCTACCCTTCTATTTATAATAATACAGAAATCAGATTCCTATTTGTATAAGAAATCCTATTTGAACCCAATCTTCTCTTCTTGTAGGGTTTCCTGATCCGGTATTGCCTTCTCCTTCAGTATTCCCTTTTGGATTCTGACTCTTTCTCCTTGCGAAAGTAGGATATCTTCCTTATCTTATCCATAAGAATGAGGTGTTGTTGTCTTGAACACGGTCCGTCGTCTGGTCGGTCTTTAATGAGGTCGGCCATGACAATCTTTTATGCTGAGAGTGCTTTTGCCGACATCTCTAGTGCTCGGTCATCCGAACCAAAGTGGTCGGTCTTCACATGAACTGGTCGGGTCGGCTAGATGATCTCAGCCAGACAGAGATTTACCCTTTTGTCCTTGCCGTGCTGTCTTAAATGTGTAGCGCCTGAAAACACCATCAACATCTGTCCCCTAGTTCTCGGTTCCAACGAGTATGTGAGTTGGTGCCGGGAACTATATGAAGAGGGTGTGCTGATTGTCTTCGCTGGTAGTCGTCCCAGGATGCAAAAAAGGAATTTTTCTTGCTGTTCCAATCATCTTTCCTTGAGACGCACAACTGTCGTGTCTTCTTAAATGCCTGTCAAATCAACTTTAGGGTTTTTTCTAATGTTCGACACTTGTCAAGCATCTGCCGGGTTCCCGCCAAAAGAGGGGACGAATCGACCGCACAGAGGCGTTTCCACAGTGGGCTGATCTCAACCGTCTGTTTGGACTTGGGAGGCCCCTTTTGTAGCCGACATTGGCGCTCATCCGGGCTCTTTCTTCAGATCCAATGGTCACGAGCGCCTTTGTCATGACTATAAGAGGACGAGGCCTTCACTGTTCATTCTTTTTTCGGCAATTTCTTCTTCTCTTCTGGAAACATTCCTGTTGACTCGCTTCTCTTTAGTGTCCTCGATTTCAACTGTGGTCTTTTTCTACTTCTGTGTTGCGAACATAAGGAACGGGTATCACCGCGCCGCATAACCTTCTGCTCTTGAGAAGAACAAGTAAGTCTTCTGAGCGACCTTTCCTCTTTTTCTTTATGCAGTGTTTCTGTTTGTTTATTTTGCTTTAGGGAGAGACTTGTGGTTTTTTGCTGGGTCTTGCTTTAGGGCACTTTTTAGAGACTTTCTATTTAGTTTAGCGCGGACACCGTGAGTAGTTCCTCATAGACTGATTCTCCTCCCTTCGCTGTTTTTCTGGGTGTCAGGGATGTCTGACAATAGTTCTCCCTCCGAAAGGCCTGCCAAGATTTCTACTCCCCCCGCTGAAGAGCTCTCCTCGGGCTCAGGGGCACCTAGTGTAGAAGTCCTTGACACTACCCCTACTGCTTCTGAGATTGAAAATGACTCCTACCATCAGAGGGTTCCTCGGAAGGACCCAGAGCCTGGTGAACTTGGGTCGTCGGCTCTGGATATGAACCGTCCTTCCAAGATAACCGAGGATGATCTCGCCCTTCTCCGTCAGCGGTATAATATCCGATAGACATCGCCCTTGAAGTTCCAGGCCCGATGGATCGTGCCAGTCAGCCTGACGAAGGCTCGGTAGCAATCCTTCCTATCTTCTTTGAGTGTGGGCTACGGTTGCCGATCCAGCCTTATTTCGCTTGGATGTTGGCTGAGATGGAAATCGCCCCTTGTCAGCTGAGTCTGAATAGTTGGAGGATTTTGGCCGGGCTGTACGCAGCTTGGCACCGGGCAGGGCTCGGGGAGCCCTCTTTTGAAGAGGTGAAGAGGGTGTATCGTCTGAAGGCCAACCCAAAAGCTCATCATGGTTGGTATTATCTTTCTGCTTATAACAGCTCTGCGAACATCGTCCAGAAGCTCCCTGATTCAAATAAGAACTTCAAGGATCTTTGGTTTTGGGCTACCGGGGATTGGGGACGGTCCCTGTTTTCAGATGAAGGGGAGACCTTGGTGCCGGATATTTTCAGGGCTGGAGGTTAGGAGTCTAATGTCCATTTTTCTTTCTCTGTTCCTGTTCTTTAGTCTCTTTAGGTTTCTAACTTTTCTGGTTCCTCCCAGCTTGTTGGCGAGATGCTCCCAAGGTTTCTCGTCAGGTTCGGAGGCGGGTGTCTTGGGCTCGTCAATATGCTGCCCACTGGAGGGAGCTGGTAAATGATGCGGCTTTTGTTGAGTCTGGCCTTATTCGGGCTGTCCCCACGGATGTCTCGGGTCGGATAGGTAGATGTTTTGCTGTTTGTTCTGTCTTCCTGTTTGTTTCATCATGTTTTGATATCTTTGCTATATGCTCTGTCCCTGATCTCCTTTTCTCTTTTCGCCTTTTTTTGTAGGCATGTCGAAGAGGCCTAAGTTTCTTGAGAAGTTGGCCGGTACCATGAAGAAAGCCGACCGTGCTGATGTTGGAACTTCCCGGGCACAGCCTGTCACTGCTGGGGCTGAGCGGGCGTCTCAAGGAGATGTCCAGCCTGCTGCTCGGAGTCTCTCTTCCCCTGGTGCACAATCATCGGGGTCCGCTCGTCTTACCAGTCCGCCAAAGCCTCTTAGGAAGAGGAGGCGTCAATTTGGGGCCGATGAGACCGAGCTGGTCCAAGAGGAGGAGGCGTCAATTAAGAGGAAGGATGTCCGTAGGGGGAGGAAGTCTTCTGAAGGCTCCTCTAAAAAACGGAAGGGCCCTGTGGTCCTCGGGGTGGACGACTTGGGGGAAAACATCCGGGAGGCCACTTCCATTTAGTGCCGGCCTTCAATGAATTGGCCGAGGTGATTCCTCCTGAGGAGGTCTCGAGGTATGAGGATGTATCTCCTGAAGGTGTTGTGACTGAGATGAGTTCTCAGATGGCGAAGGTATTTTCACTTCCCTTCTCGGTTTTTGGGTCTTGGTTCTTTTTATTTTATTATTGACTTCTTTCTCCTTTTTTGTGTGCAGGCCAACTACCTTATGGCCAAGAATAAGGATCTTCTTCTGTCTTTGTTGTCCGAGGGTGGTCAGGCCCAGAGGCTTCAAAATCGTCTCTCCGAAGTGGAGGCAAAGCTGGCTGACCGGGATGGGACAATAGAGAACCTTCAGTTGCTGCCGTTGAGAACTTCAAAACCAACAAGGCTCTTAAGGCCGCGGCTGCGCTGGAGCGAAAACTTGCTGACACCGCTCGGGAGGGTTTGAAGACCGCCCAGTCTGAGATTGGCGTCCTGAAGGGGAGGGTAGCAAGTGCTGAGGCCAAGTTGAAGAACAACGACGAGGAGGTTGCACGGGCCCGAGATAGCCTTGAGAGGAAGAAGACCGAGCTTGAGGATAGGGAGGTTGATCTCGAGGAGAGAGAGATCGAGCTCGAGAAGAGGGAGAGTGAGCTTGAGGCCGAGAAGGAGGCCATCCGCCTGGAGGGGGTTGGTGACTGTGCTGAGCTGATTCCGATGGTGCTGCCGAGTCTGAACATGGACCCCATCCGTGCGGCCATCAGTTATTGCAAGGGGGACATCTCTGAGGAGGAGTTCCAGAAATGGCTCCCTCCACCTGCCGAGGAGGTGATGAATCCTGATCCGATTTCGGTTGTCCCGGCTTCTGGAGTTTCCCAGGAAGGGCGATCTGATATTCCATCCCCTGGCGAGGACTGCCTTGAGATCCCTCCTCCCGCCCCTGAAGTAGAGGTCTGTCGTGCAGCCGAGGATGAAGCAGCTGTTCCTCCTCCCGATGCCGAGCCGCTTCTTCCGCCACCTGAACCATCAGAGGAAGAAATTCATGCCCCTGCGCGGGCTGAATGAAAAGGGTAACCCTACCGGGGCCCTATGTACACTTTAACTTTTGTGTAACAACATTATAATTTTATATACATATGTATATTTGTGTCTTTATTTATTTCTCCTCCTCTTTTCTTTGTTTGTCCGAACAATATGAGATCCTTCAGAGGTCATCATGAACCGGAGGGGTATTAAACTGACCCCGAGCTGGGTAATGGTCCTCGATTCTGGGGGAATGTTTCCTCCCCAAATCGAAGGAGCTTGACTCGGTGGGACGTAACCCGACCCCGAGCTGAGTGAATGACTTGGGTTCTGGGGGAATGTTACCTCCCCAAACCAAAGAGCTGATCGGTGGGACGTAACCCGACCCCGAGCTGTAGAATCACTTGGCCCTGGGGGAATGTTACGTCCCCAGTCGAAGGGCAGACTCGGTGGGACATCGCCCGCCCCGAGCTGTTAGAATCATTTGGCCCTGGGGGAATGTTACGTCCCCAGTCCAACGACAGACTCGGTGGGACATCGCCCGACCCCGAACTGTGAGAATCACTTGGCCCTGGGGGAATGTTACGTCCCCAGTCCAAAGACAGACTCGGTGGGATATCGCCCGACCCCGAGCTGTAGAATCACTTGGCCCTGGGGGAATGTTACGTCCCCAGTCCAAAGACAGCCTCGGTGGGACATCGCCCGACCCCGATCTGTGAGAATTACTTGGCCCTGGGGGAATGTTACGTCCCCAGTTCAAAGACAGACTCAGTGGGACATCGCCCGACCCCGAGCTGTTAGAATCACTTGGTCCTGGGGGAATGTTACGTCCCCAGTCCAAGACAGACTCGGTGGGACATCGCCCGACCCCGATCTGTGAGAATTACTTGGCCCTGGGGGAATGTTACGTCCCCAGTCCAAAGACAGATTCGGTGGGACATCGCCCGACCCCGATCTGTGAGAATCATTTGGCCCTGGGGGAATGTTACGTCCCCAGTCCAAAGACAGACTCGGTGGGACATCGCCCGACCCCGATCTGTGAAATCACTTGGCCCTGGGGGAATGTTACGTCCCCAGTCCAAAGACAGACTCGGTGGGACATCG